>SNQJ01S0001012.1:578321-609697 GCA_010110895.2 Picea sitchensis | reverse complement strand
CTCGAGCCAGTCCACAGGTCCTTTCTCACTTCCTCACGGCCTCTACATTTACCGTGGTAGTCCCCGATCTCAATATCGGGGTTCAAGGTTTCATAAATCCCATTGTGACAAACCTCTGTCCTAGTGAATCCCCGATCTTCGATTACCGATAGGCTCTCCTTTGCCCTTAGCCCCTCCTGGCTAGGCTCAGGTCCATGGGACTCGCTCATATATGACCACAGCCATACTCTCCATTGGAGTTTTGGCATTTTCTACGTCAAAATGCTCGTGTCTCCGTGACTCCCGATTTCCCAAATTGCGACGCGCCTTTGACCATGCTAGCCCTCCTGGCTTAACCCCTAGCCGATGTGACCATCACCCCAAGACCAATACCTTACCCCTCGTTGGGGTTTCGGGGTTTGTGATGCCTAAATGTATACACCTACGGGATTCTCGATCCCTCGAATCCCGATCCTCCGTCGCTCTGACAGCTGGCCTCCACTACGCCTCTGTCTTCCTTCTTTGCTGTGATGACAGCTGGCCCCCACTGATCAGGGTATCACGTATCGCGATTTCAAAGTGCACGGGTTTCTTACCTTCGAAACCCCCTATGCTTCGATCTCCGACCCTTCTGGATCTACTGACACGCATCCGCCAAATGAACGGTTCAGATCTTGTCGAGAAATCGCGGATCACGATTCCGTCATGCATGAATCCTTTGCTCCCAGGATCTCCAATATCCCGATTCTCGATTAGCCAATGAACGATCTCCTGTCGGGACTTTCGCCGACGATGCTGATGGCTACCACGCGTCCTTCTCCAATGGAGGATCCCGATTATGTCAGGATTTCAGAACTTCCGATGTCATGGCTCCCTCGACCACGAGAACTCTGATTCTCCGATGTGCCAAAANCCCGATGGCTGATATCTCAATGATGACTCCTCTCGCCGGGATTTCTCCTCCTGTCTACGAGGACTTAACCTCCGTGTAACTTCCACATATCCGACGGCTGTCGGGATCTCTTCTCAGATCTAACGGCTCAGACCTGTTCTTCTGTGTGCTCCTCCTCCAGAGGCTAAACTATGCGCAACTCCTCCCGATCCAATGGCTTACGGGATTTCTATATGAGATCCGACGGCTATCGATCCGCTCCGACTGTAGGCTCCTCCTGAACTCCTCCTGGACGCTTAAAACGAACGGTCCAGATTCCTTCTCCTGCCGATCTGATGGCAACTGTGCTCCCTTGAGCTTCTGCACTTCCTTGTCAGCACTTGGAAGAAATTCGATTCCTCCAAGGCCTCAGCCTCCGTCTCATTCTCCTCTGCGAGATCCTTGACTTTGAGCCTCGCCTACGCGTATACAACGTTGTCCTTCCTGAGCTTGTCTTTGAATCCTTAAAGGATTTCGACGTTTGCGCTCCTGCAGAGTATTTGCGCACCCACAGTGCTATCTCTTCTGAGCTTTCACAAACATTCAAACCCCTCAGGGGATTTTGTCCTTCTTCTCCCGTAGATGGAGAATGAAATGGATGCCCTCCTGGCTATCCTTCTGCTCAAGCCTCTTCTTGAGTACTTCTGGCTATTCAACGACCCAGTGAAAGTTCCCTCAGTGGAACTTTCCTCAACTTCCAGAACTCAAAGAGTTCTTCCCTCCTTGTGCCTATCTGCACAGCAACTCAAATGCCCTCCTGGTAGAGTGTCTTCTCTTCCACAGAACACTCAACAGTTCTGTCTTCCTCCCTTGTGCACCTATGCACTTGTTCGATGCCCACCTGGCAAAGCTTCTCAGAATCCTCAGTGATTTTGGTCTTTCTCAAACTTCCTACAGATTTCTTCTTCCTTTGGGCACTCCTATACACGTGCTCAATGCCCACTTGGAAGAGCTCGACAGAATCCTCCACGATTCTGGTTGCAACTGTGTTCTCACCCACACAGTCTTACCTCCTGAGGTGTTCAGTAACCTCACAGGTCTTCTTCCTGAGTTGTTGACTTGAGTCCTGTGCCTCAGCACGTCTTTGTCTGACTCCTCAGAGTTCAGAAGTGCATCCTCTGTGCATTGGTATTCAAAGACCGTAGTCCTCTGTCACGTTGTCATGGCATGAAACCTCAAAGACCTCCACTGAATCACAAAAACTCCTGCAAAATGCATCCACATAACATACATTCACAGCATATACACAGAACACACACAGACATGCATATAAGACAGAATAATGTAGGAAAAACTGCTCTATTTATATTAATCAATGGTGAATGCCTGTAATTACAATGCGTTCTAGAGCTCTCTCTGGCTCTACAACTCAACCATACTACAACCATCCTAACTCAAAATGAGATATGAAAATCTCTTTTACCTTAGGGGCTCATCGAGCGCTTCCCTCCAGAACTCACCTACCCTATTCAATTACAATGAATGGGTTGTCTAGTCTAGAATCGGATCTAGATCTTAGCCGATCTACAATAAAGGCCGATCTACCTAACGCCTGCTCAAAGGCACGACTTCCATGGCTCAACAACCTAAGTATTAAATTACATTCATTTCAAATTAAAATGAGGCTATGCCTCCCTTTTAGCATATGAATGCATGCGCGCTGATGTGGCTGGTTAGCTGGATGGCTGACATGGAGCGATCCTCCTGCATCATACTCCACAGCTGCAAAAATCATGAGCTCCTGCTCATGAGCTTCCCCTCTGAGCTGTTGGAAATCCTCCTGGATCCCAAATAAGTCTTTGGAGCTTTCCATCCGCTCCATCCTGCTACTGCTGCTGCTTCTGTTGTGCTGCTGCTGCTGCTTCTTCTCTTCTGCTCAGCCTTTCCCTGCTGGTAGTGTCTGTTGACTCTACCATTAGCCTTCTGATCTCTTCTATTACCTCATCCAGCTGCTCCAATGGATGGTCCTTCTCATGCAGTCTCCTTAGCTGCAAAAATTTTTGGCACATGAGAAGATCAACATGATCTCCCATGCCTCCTTCATCCATTTCCAACTTCACCTGTTGGATGTGCATGCCCTGCACTTTTATCCTCTCCTCCAGGGCTTCAAATTGATCCCACAGATCAGCAAAGCAAATGTTGTCTGCTCCTTCTTCTCTTGTTTCTGCAACCTCCCATGTTGCAGTCTCTTCAGCTACCTGGCTGAAAATATTGAGTCATTCCTCAGAATGCTCATCATCCTCTGCTTCTGCTCCTGCTTCTTCTTTTGTTGTCAGCTCCAACGCTATAGCTTCTTTAGCTTCAATGCTGAATGCATTGAGCCATTCCTCAGAATGCTCGCTCTCTTCTTTGTCCTCTTGGGCAGCTTCCAAAGTCTTCTCCTATTTTTCTTCTTTTCTGACAGTCATAGCTGATTGTTCCCCTGTTGTTGTTGTATCATCTGCAACAGAATTTTCTGCCTCCTCCTGGGCAGATGGTAGGAATACTTCAATTCCCCCAATCATCATAATATCATCCTGATCCTTTACCTCTGTCAGCTGCACTTTCTGATCCAGATTCACCTTTGAGCTCACCTGCTCTGTCAGCTCCCCTGGCTGATTCCAACTCACTTCTGAGTTTATGAGACCCACAGATAGTCTCATCTTCTCATCCCTCACTTTCTGGCAATATGGGATGCTTCCGCTACTTCCCTGGAAGACCATGAGATCAACCGATCCCATCTTCATTAGCACTCCTTGCTGAATTGAACTCTTCATCGAGCCCATGAGACCTTCAGATGGCCTCGCATTTTCATCTCTGCCCTCCTGGCAGTCTTCGATGCTTCCGCTGCCCTCCTGACAGTCTTCGAGATTCCTCAGTGATCTCTCATCATTGCCCAACTGGCAATGCAAAGTTTCCTCACTGTCCTCATGACAGTCTGTGAGATCCTCAGCTGATCTCAACTCATTGCCCTCTTCATTATCATCGAGACCTTCCCCAGTCTCTGGTTCACATACCTGAACCATATCCTCCTCTTCTATGGGCCTGAGGTTTTCATCATACCTCAACCATCTCCTTAACAGCCTCTGTTGTCCTTTGACCATCAGCTCCCTAACTGGCCATTTCACCTTTGGCGTCTTCATGGGCAATTCATATACCCATCTCGGCTTTTTACCCTGCCGCATCTTCATTTCGAGATCCTCCATCTCTCGCTTTATGTCAGCAAGCTCTTTATCCATTTATGCTGCGCTCATCAGCTCTGGCTTCTTCCGTTCAGCAAACCTATGGCCTTCAGTAGCCATGTTGTTGTCCCTGTCTGCCTCCCTGGAAAACCTATTTCTGTCACTCCTGCAATCCTGAGTGCTCAACTTCATCCTCCTACAGTCTCCCTAATTGTCTGCTTGATTGTTTCCTGCCTGCAAACAATCACCTTACAGAGTCCTCCAACAACTCTGTCTTCTTCCTGCCTCCTCTGTCTGCAAGATACAAACAAAATCATGCTCTGATACCACTTGACGCAGAGAGTTCCAACCTATCACCCTGCAGGGTTTCTTTACCTGACCTCTTGCTCACAGGATCGATTTCAAATCCCCTTTCTACTGAGTCAAAGCGGCTCCTTAGATTCCTCCTGCTAGAATCCTTTGCTAAAACTCGACCCGGTGCACCGGTCCTTTCTCACTTCCTCACGGCCTCTACATTTACCATGGTAGTCCCCGATCTCAATATCGAGGTTCGGGGTTTCGTAAATCTCGTTGTGACAAACCTCTGTCCTAGTGAATCCCCGATCTCCGATTACCGATAATATCTCCTTTGCCCTTAGCCCCTCTTGTCTAGGCTCAAGTCCATGTGACCGGCTCGTATATGACTGCAACAATACTCTCCATTGGAGTTTCGGCGTTTTCTACGTCGAAATACTCATGTCTCTGTGCCTCCCGATTTCCCGAATCGCGACGCGTCTTTGACCACGCTAGCCCTCCCGGCTTAACCCCTGGCCGATGTGACCATCACCCCGAGACCAATACCTTACCCCTCGTCGGGGTTTCGGGGTTTGTGATGCCTAAATGCATACACCTACGGGATTCCCGATCCCTCGAATTCCGATCCTCCGTCGCTCTGACAGCTGGCCTCCACTACGCCTCTATCTTCCTTCTCTGCTGTGATGACAGCTGGCCCCCACTAATCGGGGTATCGCGTATCGCGATTTCAAAGTGCACGGGTTTCTTACCTTCGAAACCCCCAATGCTTCGATCTCCGACCCTTCTGGATCTACTGAGATGCGTCCGCCAAATGAACGGTTCGGATCTTGTCGGGAAATCGTGGATCACGATTCCGTCATGCATGAATCCTTTTCTCCCGGGATCTCCGATATCCCGATTCCCGATTAGCCGATGAACGATCTCCTGTCGGGACTTTCACCGACGATGCTGATGGCTGCCACGCGTCCTTCTCCAATGGACGATCCCGATTATGTCGGGATTTCGGAACTTTCGATGTCCTGGCTCCCTCGGCCATGAGAAATCTGATTCTTCGATGCGCCAAAACGTTGATGGCGCTCGATCTCCGCCACGTGTCCCCGTTCAAATGGACGGTCCCGCTTCTGTCAGGATTTCGCGACTATTGATGTCCTGATGCTCACGACCTCGAGAATCCCGATTTTCCGATGGCCGATATCCTGATGATGACTCCTCTCACCGGGATTTCTCCTCCTGTCTACGAGGACTTAACCTCCGTGTAACTTTCGCAGATCCGACGGCTGTCGGGATCTCTGCTCAGATCTAACGGCTCAGACCTGTTCTTCTGTGCACTCCTCCTCCAGAGGCTAAACTGTGCGCAACTCCTCCCGATCCAACGGCTTATGGGATTTCTATATGAGATCCGTCGGCTATCGGTCCCCTCCGGCTGTAGGCTCCTCCTGAACTCCTCCTGGACGCTTAAAACCAATGGTCCAAATTCCTTCTCCTACCGATCTGATGGCAACTGTGCTCCCTTGAGCTTCTGCACTTCCTTCTCAGCACTTGGAAGAAATTCGATTCCTCCAATGCCTCATCCTTTGTCTCATTCTCCTCTGTGAGCTCCTTGACTTTGAGCCTCGCCTACGCGTATACAACGTTGTCCTTCCTGAGCTTGTCTTTGAATCCTTAAAGGATTTCGACGTCTGCGCTCCTGCAGAGTATTTGTGCACCCACAGTGCTATCTCTTCTGAGCTTTCACAAACACTCAGACCCCTCGGGGGATTTTGTCCTTCTTCTCCCGCAGATGGAGAATGAAATGGATGCCCTCCTGGCTATCCTTCTGCTCAAGCCTCTTCTTGAGTACTTCTGGGTATTCAGCAACCCAGTGAAAGTTCCCTCAGTGGAACTTTCCTCAACTTCCAGAACTCAAAAATTTCTTCCCTCCTTGTGCCTATCTGCACACCAACTCAAATGCCCTCCTGGAAGAGTGTCTTATCTTCCACAGAACACTCAACAGTTCTATCTTCCTCCCTTGTGCACCTATGCACTTGCTCAATGCCCACCTAGCAGAGCTTCTCAAAATCCTCAGTGATTCTGGTCTTTCTCAAACTCTCTACAGAGTTCTTCTTCCTTTGTGCACTCTTGTACACACACTCAATGCCCACTTAGCAAGGCTCTACAAAATCCTCCATGATTCTGTCTACAACTGTGTTCTCACCCACACAGTCTTACCTCCTGAGGTGTTCAGTAACCTCACAGGTCTTCTTCCTGAATTGTTGACTTCAGTCATGTGCCTCAACACGTCTTTGTCTGACTCCTCAGAGTTCAGAAGTGCATCCTCTATGCACTGGTATTCAGAGACCGTAGTCCTCTGTCATGCCCTCATGGCATGAAACCTCAAAGACCTCTACTGAATCACACAAACTCCTGCAGAATGCATCCACATAACATACATTCACAACATATACACAGAACACACACAGACATACATATAAGACAGAATAATGCAGGAAAAACTACTATGTTTATTTTAATCAATGGCGAATGCCTGTAATTACAATGTGTTCTCGAGATCTCTCTGGCTCTACATCTCAACCATACTACAACCATCCTAACTCAAAATGAGATATGAAAATCTCTTTTACCTGAGGGGCTCATCGAGCGCTTCCCTCCAGAACTCACCTACCCTATTCAATTACAATGAATGGGTTGTCTAGTCCAGAATCGGATCTAGATCTCAGTCGATATACAATAAAGTCCTATCTACCTAATGCCTTCTCAAAGGCACGGCTTCCATGGCTCAACAGCCTAAGTATTAAATTACATTCATTTCAAATTCAAATGAGGCTACGCCTCCCTTTTGGCATATGAATGCATGCGTGCTAACGTGGCTGGCTGGCTCGCTGGTTGACATGGAGCGATGCTCCTGCATCATTTGGGTTCTTTAACATCCCTATTCTCTTGAAGTGGGATTTCACCGAAGTTACCTTAGTGTAGATCTGACGGCCAAGGGGACTTCTGAATACGCTTGTATCTCTGGCTCACGTTACCTCGTGATCGACAAATGGATCAAAGTTTAACAATGGGGCAAGTCTATTTTCCATGGTTAGAGAGACCACCAGATGCCAGTCAACCTCGTGGGTAACCATAATAATCAGTTGCCTTCAACCGATTTACAAATGGTAAGGTCCAAACACTCTGGAGCTCCAATCTCCCGCATTTCCGAAGATAGAAAGGATTAGCTCCATTTGGGACCTAGTGTAGGGTTCCTATACCTTGGTCACAAGGTTCCTTCGAAAACTCTCATGGGCTATTCACTAATATCTTAGCCAAAAATTAGTTAAGGAAACGGGCATGAGCCCTCGGTGATACGGGTGAAAGGTCTGAAGGAGGCACCCTCCTTCCATAAGGTTTAAACTTAATATTTTCATGAAGGTAGAGTCTATAGCTTGACATGACTTAAGAATTTCTGTAAATTCTTCCCCAACACTCTTGCAAGATTACATCCCATAGCTCTCTGGCTTCTTAGCTGAAATAAACAGAAGACCCTTCCAAGCATGGGTTCACTGAGAAGCAATACGCATTTCTACCTTAATCATTCAATATAGAACACAGTCATAAACATGTAGATAGATTCACTCATCATTTCCATTTTAACACACAGAGTATGAAAATACTTATCAGAAACCAAAGTTCGTGAAGCGACTGTTAAAAGGGGTGCTTGTTTCCACCCAACCATAGGCACAACCACTCCTGAACGGATTTACCGTTGGCCACCCCCAAGCTAGACTACGCTGCTCTGAGAGACTCTTTATTGTTTCTCAGTGATAGTCAAGGACGGAGGTTACTCTCCTCCTCCCACGAGATCTTGGCAATCAGTTTTCTCTATACCAAACAAGGAGGTCTGAATGAGTACTTCCATAGTCACTCGTCAACCCCATTTATCGGCTTGAAATGAAAACCATGCCAATAGTTTATTACGCCCAGAAATATCTTATCTCTGAGTTCTTCCTCGAACCAGAGAGTTGCACAATGCCCTTTTCTCATTTCGAAATTGGCTTTTTGATGCTACTAGCTTGCGCATAACTTCTTGCTCCCTCTCTTGCCTCTGCCCACGAATTATCTATTTTCTTTCCTTCCTCAGCAAGGTTGCATGGTTCTGAATCCCCAGCTTGTGGTCAGGTCTGGAATCCTTGTAGATGGGTACTCTTCCCATCTCTTCATTAACTCTCGAGGATGACTCTTCCAGCTCTCAGTCTGACTAGTAATTAATTTCTCGATCAGAGGAATGTTCTGAATCTGAGTCATTAAATCCAGTAAGGTACTTGTTTGGTGGGGGGTCATCTCAATCATTTATGGTTCCCATCACCATCTCTCTCATAGCATCATGGTCTATCTTGGCAAACCCCCCTTTAAGCAATTATGCAACACTTATCCATTTTCTATTAATAATAGAAAATACATACATTGACCTTTTATAGCAACAGGTTCATCAAATCCAACATTCACACATATCTAGTCTTTCATATTAGTCTCTTGGTCAGTTATAGTTTTATTTACAAACTGGGGGAAACAAGGGTATTACAGTTTGGTGGTATGTTTTTTTCTTTTCATTCAAGGTGATTTAGCCAAAAGTTGCAGTGTGGAATTCAATGATATAATGGCTACATATAATGGTACATTATCATGGTAGGTTTGGTCCTATGATTTCATGTTTCATGATTGCATTGGTGGATTTGGATTTATTTTTCATGGTTTGGTCGAAATTTTTCTTGTTGTCATTTTAATGCATTGGTTTTGTGAATTCTTTTAGGGTTATGAAAAGAAAAAGACATGGAAAACTAAGAGAATTTCATGATACATTAAAAATTACTACTCAAACCATCACTACAAGGTAAACACTTTCTAGCGGAGGTTTATGAAGAACCTCTCCAAAACTTCTCTCCCTTCTTGATTTATAGTGGAGGTTATTGATAGAAGAAAGAGGTCAAATGTTTCTGATTTTTTTTTTCAATTATCCCACTTAAATCATATTAAGAAATTTGATGTGCTCACATATAAGGTGTATGAGGGATTTCTTTATATAGACACACCAATAATCCTTATTACCATTCTATATTAAACTATTAGTTTTAATCAATTTTAAGCATAGTCTAATAGTAAGTGCATGAGTTCCTTATTATATCAAACATAACAAATAAAATTTAGATAGTTTTATACAAGAATGATTTTTATTTAACAAAATTACAAACACTTATTGGTGTGCTCACATATAAGGTGCAATGGCGCGTTCTCACTATAGGCACCCCATAGGCTGTTTTTATTATCTTGTGATAAAACTCTAGTTACTGCATATTTTAAACCATAAACATACTGATCTGTCAATATATAAGATGTATTCGATAAGGATTAATCATTTTATTATACAATATCTAATTTATCTTAAAAAATTATAGAATGTTATTAGTGTTCTCGTCAATGTGTTCAGATTATGGATGCACGTAAGAAGTGTTGAATAAGACTTAGACTTTTTGTTATAAAATATTGTTTTGTATTTAAAAAATTTAAAAATATTTACCATGCACTGCTCGTCAATGTGTTCAGATTATGGATGCACGTAAGAAGTGTTGAACTCGCGGCTGGTGAACGCCGAAAGAGTTACGGCCAATAAAAAAAATCATTTTAAAATAAAACTCAGTCAAATAATGAAATTCTAACTGAGCCAGAGAATTAAACTCTGAAGAATTCCAAAAGTTAATCATTTAAACGTGGCAATCATATGATGTTACAGTAATTTCTTAATATGATTAGGTAAATGTTAAAAAGTAAACAGGGTAACGGATGCATTTATAAATGCAAAGAAGTTATCAACAATAAATCTGATCCATTGATTTTGGAGGACGACTAAGAATATACCAGCATCTTCAATGCATAACCATCAGATTAGAATTTAAGATTAAAAGATCATTAATTGTACCCATCTCCAATAGGTATACGCCTTTCGGCGTAACTAGTGATTACACTCCTTTTAAAATTTCCTCATTGTTGGTGCTGCCATATTGTCATATTTCTCAATTCTTTCAATTCCCGAATGGAATTTGAATTTTGTAAAATGGTACCAAATTTTCCATTTTTTTGAAGTTAATAAGAATTCTTTGTATATAGGGAAGATTTCTAGGATCACTTATTAATAAAGGAGGCACCTAAAGACACAAAGTGATAAAGAAAAAAAATAAATTTTAAAGCATTTAAAATGTAAATGAAGGGATAGTAATTAATAAGTGATCCTCCAATGAGGACCTTTTATTGACGATTAATTTCATGTGAACATGAGAAACTAATTTCTAAGAATTGCATACGAATATGAGCAAAATTATCATAATTATGTGCATATGTGTAATTAAATCTCCACTTATTTAAGCGAGAATGCAAAAAAAACTCAAACATATAATTTGACAACCATGTATTAATGGAGTTCACTAGACTTTGTTGGATACGTCTCTGAATCTTCTTGGAATATGAATCACATGGCTAAAAAATTCTCACAAAATGTGGCACATGATCCTTACAGGGAGGAAATCCTAGAGTATCCTTCTTTTGTATAAAGAGAAATTAAGGTTCTCACATTTGTTTCATGGTATAATAGAAATAATAAGATCATGTGATTGGTATGACTAGTGTTGAAGAAGACAAAATTTTAAAACTCAAAGGGACATCATCTTTTCCATCCAATTCTGGTCTTTTGGCTTAACATAGTGATACTTTGTTTTCAATCTTGTTGCAAAATGCTCATTTTGGTCATATTAATTATGATAGTATCATGATTATTAAATAACAAGGTTTTCAAGGGCTTCCTACCATTCCAAGAAAAAATTTCTCCATGTAATGCTTGTATTTTAGGAAAGCATTGTCAGTAGCCTTTCTATGGCTCTACTTTCAGAGCTTCCAGGAAGTTAGCAATTATACATTATGATCTATGTGGGCCCATTCATGCACCATCTGCTAATGATAATAAATATCTGCTAACTTTTATTGATGACTACACCAAGATGTGTTGGGTTTATTTGTTGAAAGAGAAATATCAGGTTTTGCAACTTTTAAGAATTTTCATTTATGGATTACAAATGAAAGTCAACTTAATATTGGCACTCTGCAATCACATAATGATGAGGAATAAACATCTAATTAATTTGAAAAGTACTTGTAGGATAATGGTGTTAAACATCATACCATTGTCCCTTATACTCCACAACAAAATGGTGTGGCAGAACAGATGAACACAAATTTTCTTAATATGGTTAGGTTAATGATGTTTTTTCAAAATGTCAAGTTGATGTTTTGGGGAGAAGCAGTACTTTGTGTTGTGTATATTCGAAATTAGTGTCCTTCTATTGCCATCAATAATAAGTCTCCTTATGAAATGTGGTATAATCGTCTTCATGTTGTTCAACATTTTAGAGTTTTTGGTTCTCCATGCTAGAACTTAATTCCTAAACAACAACACAACAAATTGGGTGCCAGAATACACAAATGTCTTTTCTTGGGGTATTCTAATATCTTCGAAGCTTATCAGTTGTATGTGAGGAAAACAATAAATTTGTTGTTTCAAGAGATGTTGTTTTTTCTTGAATTTGATAAAGATGATTTTACTGTTGATATACAAGTTACAACTCAATCATTTGGATAGATTCTCTTCCAAGAAGTTATATTATGAATGGGATAATGATCTTCCACATCCTCAAGGGGGGATTCATATTCTAGATCAGTTTGTGGATGTTCCTTCAATTAATTCTCCTTATGTAACAACACCAGAGAATGAGGAAAATTTAGTTGATAATAATGATTCTGATGAAGGAAAGTTGGTTGATAATAATGTTTTTGATGAAGAAAAATTGGATGATAATAATGTTTTTGTAGATGAAAAATTGGATGATAATAATGTAGAATCAGAAACTAGTCTTGAAAAACCTATTCTTGAAAAACCTATTCATGAAGAACCTATTCTTCAAAATGAGCCATCAATGTAGCAATTAGTACATAGATCAACACAAACCAAGACGGTTTCAACAATGTATGATGAATTTGAATTAAATTTTTCTGGTATTGTTAATGAACGTGCTAGTTGTAATGAAGCTGTTAGTTGTAATTTTTCTTCTAGTTGTTAAATTTTTCCACTGCTGTTAATGAAGCTACTAGTTGTAATTTTTCTGCTAGTTGTTAAATTTTTCTATTGTTGTTAATGAAGCTGCTAGTTGTAATAAATGGAAAGATGCAATGCAAAAAGACTATGATGCTCTTATTAAAAAATGCACTTGGAGGTTGGTGGATCCTCCTATTGGAATTAAACCAATTGGTTGTAAGTGGGTTTATAAAATTAAATATAAGGCCGATGGTTCACTTGATAAGAACAAAACAAGACTTGTAGCAAATGGGTATGCTAAAAAAAAGGTCTTGATTACACAAAAAAATTTGCTTCTACTGCAAAATGGGGCACTATTAGAAGTTTATTTTCTTTTGCACCTCAAAAATGATGGAAAATACATCACATGGATGTAAAAATTGCTTTCTTAAATGGAGATTTAAAATAAGATGTCTATATGTTACATCTAGAGGGTTTTTCTATAAAAGGAAAAGAGCAGAAGGTATGTAAATTGGTGAAATATTTGTATGGTTTGAAACAAGCACCCCGAGCATGGTATGAAAAGTTAAATAAACATATTGTCAAGTTGAATTATAAGAATTTCAATCTAGATTATGCAACCCTATTTGTTAAGAAAATTGGAAGATTAGTTGTATATCTAGTTGTTTATGTAGATGTTTTGCTTATCACAGGAAACAATGATGATTATATAGCCTCTATTAAAACGGAGTTGCAAAAGGTTTTTTATATGACATATTTGGGATTACTACATTAATATTTAGTAATTCAAGTAGATAAAAAACCGAAGAACATTTTTATTTCTCAGAAAAAATATATTGGAGAGCTATTGAGCAAATTTGGAATGTAGGATTGTAATTATTTTTCTACTCCAATGGAGAAGAATCTAAAGCTTACTTAACATGAGGGAATTGAATTTAAAGATCCAACAAAGTATAGGCAACATGTTGGAAGCTTGATTTATGTTACTAAAGAATCTAAAGTTTACTTCACATGAAGGCATTGCATTTGAAGATCCAACAAAATATAAGAAATTTGTTGGAATATTGATTTATCTTACTACTACTCTTCCTGACATAAATTTTGATGTAGGAATACTTTCCAGGTTTATGCATCAACCCTGTGAAGTTCATTGAATCACAACAAAACACATGCTCAAATATTTAATAGGCACTCAATCACATGACATCAAATATTCTAAAGTTTCAGACTTCCATCTCATTGCTTTGCAATCCTGCACCATATAAGGCACCATAGCCCACATAAAAACATGGTAGGCTGTAAGCAGAAACAAAATAATATACTCTAAAGCGTGTTGATAAACCCCAATAAAATGACAATAATAAACAATAAAGATTAAAATTTATAATAACAAAAAAACAAGCAATGTGATGGTAGAGGGAAGCCACGACCAATGTAAAAGAGAACTAAATGAAACTATACTCATTCCAACAAGCAAGCTGCCACATACATACTGAGATTCATTAGAAAACCCTACCAAAGCTTTAAAAAATGAAAAGGAAAAAATGGAGATAACCCAAGGGTTAAAACCCTATCAATGCCTAATTATCCTAACTGATAATTTATTATCGACTCCTTATTAAAGTAAACTCCTAAGGTATGAACTTTTGGAACTGACTGCATAGTAGAGCTCAAAATAAGTACTCAATGTCTAGAATTTTGAAAACAACTCCACTCTTCCTTTAATCTACTGCATATATACAAATTAAAGACTTTTTGAGGTGAATAATTCCTTCTTTCCTAGCTAGACAATAAAATTTACTCTGGGTGCAAAAAAAGAGAGGAAAATTTTGGCTTCAGTTGTTCTTCCTATTCGTAAAATTGATTCAAAATGAAGCAAAAAAGAACAAAAAATTAGCTTCAACTATTCATCCTATTTGTATCCTTCATGCAGTGAAAAAGACAACAAATACAACATTCACACATATCTTGTCTGTCATATTAGTCTCTTGGTTTGCAGGATATGGCCTCTCGAAGTTCTTCGACCGTTATTAGTTGAGGACCACGTGGCTCCACCTCATTGGTACCATCCTTGAGTTCCTATATGCACGGGGAATGTTCATCCACCATCCAATCCAACAGTGGGACACGGCCTTCATTTAACGCATGAGATAGAGGGAAGTTTCTCGTTTGGCGCTTTGGCATTAATCGTCCCTTCTCCTTTGTATATGCCTGTCTTATGGAGTCCTGAATTCCCGACCTTCCGAAGGAGCCCAAAATGATCCGGATTTATGTAGGAACACAATGAAATATAGAAATACACATAAACGCAAAGATGCAGCAGAAATAAGATTTCATTTCATTAATAACAAATGACTAAAATATGCTTACAGACAGAATGGAAATAAAACTTTAGCTAGTGGCTTATCTCGAGAAGAGATGTATATTCTTGCATCCGTGAGAAGGCGATTACAATGAGGCTCTAGGCATTTTACGTAGGCAAGAGAATCCAAAAGTCATAGACATCAAAAACCTAACCCTAGGAGATGGCCAAAGTCATGTGAATTTGGATTTGGGTAAGTTAATTTATCAACTTCAGGAATTAAGTAACTTTCATCTGATCTGTTTTAGGCATCATGATAGCTGGATTGGAAAGGTATCATCGAGGAGATTCATTTGGGGGCTCAATCGTGCCTTAGGAAGCTATCGTGAGAACCTCGATCTCAAAAACTTCATTTAGGCCCTCAAAATGGCTAGGGAAGTTAAAAGAACACGCTAAAATAGTAAATTGCCAAAATTGCCGAGCTTTGTTTGAGCCGGTCGAGAGAAAATGTGGGTGGCCTCTGATATCCACACGGATCAATCCTCCCTCTTAGGAAACAATGGTACCCATTCCGTTGATTTCCCTCATGAAGTATGAAACTTATGTTGAACTTGGTCCACGGTGAGCCATTTGCCTTGGTGAAGGAGTTGGCTGCACGACAACTCGTACCAAGTAGTATCCCTTTGTTTTCGAGGAGGTGTGCTTGATACATTATCCATGATCTGATGGAGTTACGGCTTGTTATGTAATTAGGGATTTAACTGTTGGTGTGAGTTATTACGCCATGTCGAGATGTGTCTAGTAGAGGTGGAAAGTAGAGTAAGGTCCAGTGAACGGGTGCGGAACCAAAGGAATGGTGGAATGTTGAGCTCAAGGCATTTTCCTCTGATATGGGCGAAGTTATTACGAACCATACCGAAGCGGACGAAGCTTGCGGTGGGGTCGGGCGAGGCGCTCCTTTTGCAAATCTAACCACACTTTGTAAGCCAGCAGGATTGTGGTAGCTTTTCGATGTTGATCATGCCATTGCTTGTAATTAGAATTGGATCTGTCCAATATATCATGAATCTATTGGCGAATGTGCTGAATGTGCTCAATGAAGTTGTTGCCTTATCCGCCTGTGAGGCGGACCTGTTGAATCTTCTGAGTAGCCACAAATGGCATGCCTATGTCAATGGGGCCGAGTGGGCGGAATCCAAAGCCCACTTGAAAGGGTTGTGGCTAGTTGAGCTATGGAAACCCGGTTTGTAGGCGTGTTGTACATAGGGGAGCTCTCATCCAGCGTAATAGCGTGGATGCTCTTTGAATTGTACATCTTGTAGATAGTAGCTGCAATCATCAGGAGTTGGCCGTGCTGATACGGCCATCCCGGTTCGCGGATGGAAGTTTGTGGACTTGGTGAGCTTGGTGTCCAACTTGTGACGGTGGACCAAATGTATAAGGAACCCTCGTCGATCGAGATGATAGGCTGTGGGATCCCAAGAATGTACCACTCGTTCAAAGAAGAGTTTGCGCCGGTGGCTTCTCTTGTGATATTCTTCTTGAGGCAATCATAATGGACATCGAAGATGATTGACGTTATTAAAACCTGATCATTACCATGCCCAAATGAGAAGGCAGGATCCAATCCATAGAGATGGATTCCCAAGATTAGACTAAGGGTGGGAGGCGGAGTATAGAGGCCTTGCTTCTTGATGAACCGGTTTGGCGTAAGCAAGCAGTTCAAGACTTGATGTACTTCCCAATATCTTGTCGAAGGTTCAGCCAAAAGAAATAATTTTTCAATACCGCCACGGTTTTCTCGACTTAAATGCTTATTCGGTATGAGTGTGCCTCCCCAAATCATCTTAGCAGCTCACTTGAGAAGGAACACAAAGGTGTCCCCAAGTGACAAAGGTAGGGCATCTTGGAGGTGAAAATTGGGGACTTCCTTACCCTCCAAGAGTGTATAGTATGTGTAGCCGAATTTTGGATCACTTATGTAGATAAGTAGCCAATCGGAAGTCTCGTACCACAAGAGTTGAGCACAGTGATTATCACCACGATCGGTGGTCGAATGAGGCAATCTGCAACATTATTGGTGCTTCCTTTTATGTACTTAATGTTCAAATGGGGTACTGCGGTATGTGGACCACTTCAATATGGCGATCGATACACCCAGCTTCCCTTGTGTCTGTATGAAGCTATGCGGGGTTGGTGAATTACGTGTGGATGACCGTTTCCTTTCCCAAAATGTAATGCTTCCATTTATTGACAAGCTTGCACAATGGAATATTTGTCTAAGTGCTATACTTCGGTTGTGTGGAGGTGTCTCACTATGATATGCCACTAGATGCCCACATGTTGAGTAAGGAATGCCCCAATGGCATAGTCGAGGCATCTTTCTCGATCTCAAATGGTTTTGCAAAGTCTGGTAGTGTGAGCACTAGTGCGGAGAAGAAGGCTATGTTTCAACTCCCCGAGCGCCTTCTATTGAGATTCGGTCAAAGAATTTTTTTCTTTAGCTCCTCCCTTGAGTTTGACTCAAAGGGCCAAGTGATATGAGATAATACCAACACAAACCCTCACCGGTAGAAAATTGGCAAGACCTAAAAGCTCTGAAGCTCGTTAGAGATTGGTGGGGGCTGGCCAATCGAATGACTTGGATCTTTGTTGGATCCAACCATGCCCCGCTCCTCAATAATGTATCCGAGATACTTACGAACACAGGTTATGCCAAAAGTGCATTCTCAAGTGGCACACAACTTGTGTTGCAGTAGTGTTTGGAGAACTGTCGGATATGGTGGAGGTGTTCTTCCCAAGTCTAGCTGAAGATCAGGATGTCATCCTAGTACACCACTACAAATGATTTGGTGAATGGCCACAATATGTCATCCATAAACCTCGCTGAAGGATTTGGAATTAATCAAGCCGAATGGCATGACTAACCATTCGAAAAAGCCCTCCTTAGATTTGAATGAAGTCTTCCACATCGGAAGGTTCGATTGAATTTTTGTTGATACCCGGACTTCAAATTTGATCTTCTTTGAAATATTTTTCCCCTTGAGTTGGTCCAGAGGTCTGGATATATGGGATTGGGTACCTATTCCAAAAAAGGATCTTGTTCAGGTGCCCAATAGTCAATGCAGATTCTCCAGGTCCCATCCTTCTTTTGCACCAATATGATTCGAGGGCTCCCACAGGCCGGTGACTTCGGTTGGATGTGACCTTTAAATAGCTCGAATCTGCCTCTTGATTTAAATCATTTCTCGGAATGAGGTAGATGGGTCGTTTAGGCGGTGAATTGCACACAGGTTCAGATCGATAGGGGTGCTTGACACAGCGGTGTAGAGAGCACCCACAAGTGAGAGGTGAAGATGTCTCGTACTCCTCCACGTCCTTATCCATCTATTGTTTTACCGTGCGATGGGGCCTTGTCGGAGTGTACTTCCGTCTTCTTCTTTCCACGAGGGTGGATCATCAGGGGAAAAAAATTTCTGGTTTGGGAAATGAGCTTACTACCCATTGTTTTGCGGTAACCAAAGGGGAACGGTGCTAGGCGATTGCTATCTTACGTTATATCTACATCTGTAAAAGTGATAATAACGACCTGAGGGGCCTAGACTCGCTACACATCATGTAAAACTTTTAAAGTATGGTTGGCTAATAATACATCACAAACATACTAAAGGAAGAGGGACAATGTCACATAATACCTCATCAGGTGAAGGGCTTGATGTTGTGGAAGTGAACTTAACATTGTTAATGGTACGCGGAGGTCCGTCCTTGGTGCAACCACCCGATGGTGTATGGTTGTAGGTGTGTTGTTGTCGATAATCCCAACTGTTTGATGACTTTTGCTGAGATGAGGTTTTTTTTTCTCCCGCTGTCGACGATGAACTACAGCGGGGAACCCTTTACCCACATCTTGGAATGGAAGAGGCGGCTCTTCCTCTCAGATAGTACGGGTTTCCTCCTTCTAGATCTCGTGTGTTGGCAGTGGTGGGCTCCACGCATCAATAATCTACTGTCATTTCCCCTTAAGTTGATTAGAGTACTAGAATACATTCGATTGATGAAACCTTCAACTTTCATTCTGGTATTTGTGGCGAACGCTTGTATTGAATTATGAGCTCTTATCGTCACCACTTCTGTGTATCTTTGTGAATGGTGTTCTTTCTTTTGTCTTTGGTGGGTTGTCACGAAGTGCCCACCTTGGCTTAGTCCTTTGCGGTTTGGAATTTTCCGTGCTTCCGATTTCTAAGACTGAGTCTCTCACTGATTTGAACTTATCAATCTTGGTGACATATCGATATGCCAGCCAAGTGGGGAGATTCGAAGAACTCATTTCCTCTCAAGATGTAAATGCTTGGACAACTACGTTTTAACATAAGCGTTTCTGCGAATCTGTATTCTTTATTAATAGCGTGGTGCCGCTGAAATAGGTCGTCATCTCATCACATCTTGGTCCCTTCGCTAGTATCGACATTAGTCCATTGTATGTATTTGTCCTCACCAAGCTCCCCGCGGGATAATATTGTTCCTTGATGGCATCTCGAAAAAATTCCAAGTGGGTACTACCAAGAACAGAGAGGGTTCCCTCTCCCTCTTTACTCAAGTAGGTTTCCCACCAGTCCTTGACATGGGGCGACTTTGAGGAGTGCGAAACATAATATTTTCTCGATCGGGAAAGTCATGAAGAAAATATTCTTCTAATAGATTAAACCATCTATCTATGGCATCTGAATTTATTTGGCGTCAAATATGGCAATTCCAAAGTTTACTTGTACCTTAAAGGGAATGGCGCCTCTAGAGTGGCTTTTGGATGTCGATCTGCTAGCCGATTCGAATAGTTGAAGAAGTCTGAACAAGTTATCCATCATCCGTTCCTTTGTTTCTGGGGAGGCCTCCTTGAGCAACATTTTGATAGGATATCCCTTCTCCCTCATCTTCTTTTCTTCCCCATGGGCGGTCGTCGGGATCTGCGAGGCTGATCTTGCAAAGGTTCAACCCAGTCATTTAACTCCTTATACCCGATCTCGTTGGGGACATGCAAAGAAAGGATGAGAATGAAGGCGGACGCTCATTATAGCGATCAGTTTATGTGGGAAAACAATGAAATACAGAAATACATATAAATGCATAGATGTAGTGGAAATAATATTTCATTTCATTAATAACAAATGGTAAATAACTACAGGGCGAGAATGGAAATAAACTGGCTAGAGGCGTGGTAGCTTATCTCGAGAAGAGATGTAGACGCTACTTGCATCCATGAGAATATGATTACAATGAGGCTCAAAAAACATTTTTAACATAAAAAAAATAAAAAAAAAAAAAAAAAAAAAACCTAACTCTAGGAGATGGAGTGCCAAAGGTCATGTGGGCCTCGTTTGGGTAAGTTAGTACATCAACTTCAGGAATTCGTAACTTTTGCATCGTCTGTTTTAGGCGTGTGATAGCTTTCTGGAAAGGGATCGTCGAGGAGATTCATTTAGGGATCAGGTATGCCTTCCAACTATCATTGAGAACCTCTATCTCAAAAAACTTCATTTAGACCCTCAAATGGCCAGGAAGTTAAAACACCTTTAAAATATTAAATTGCCAAAATTGCCGAGGAAAAGCTGTTTTGGAGCGATTCGGAAAAGGTGGGTGGCCACCGATATCAGCTTTGGATCACAAAATGTCTCCACGTGGCTTCGAATTTTGGGCCTTTCAACTTACCCACGACCCTACATCCCAAACCCACGAAGTCCCGAAGAATTGCCAAAATTGCCAGAAAACTGTTTTGAGCCAGTCGGAAAAGGTGGGTGGCCACCGATATCAACCTGGATCACAAAATGTCTCCACGTGGCTTCGAATTTTGGGCCTTTCAACTTACCCACGACCCTACATCCCAAACCCACGAAGTCCCGAAGTCTTGGACTTCCGAAGGGTATAACCTCGCACGTGGTGATGTACTAGATGCATAAGCAAGTATAGGTGGGTCCTGAATACTCCTCCCTCCAAATGGGCCAAACAGGTAAGTGTCAGGTATGAGATGTGTCAAAGAAGAGAGGACACGTGGCCCCTACAGTGGGTGACACATGTCATGGTTTAATGGGCCTGTAGTGTCTATGAAACATCTGAATCCAGGTGACATGTGGCACGTCAAACGTGGGTGCAAATCACCCTAAGTGATGTCAACGTCCCACATCACCCCTCACTGATTTTCTTCCAAGCCCTTTGATCTCATGGTCAAGGTGTGTCCACGTAACCCCTGGATCTACAACCTCTGTTACTTTGTAACTTCGACGTTCAAGGGATCCATGGTGTGACCTCCACTTTGTTCCTAGAGTGGTCAGCGTCGAGCTAACCATGATCTAGATCTAATAGTTAGGGGAGATCCCAAAGGTTCTCGAGATCTACAGTCCTCGTCACTTCGCATCTCTGGCCTTTAGAGGTTTCAGTTTTATGACTGCTCTGCTCTCCCGAAGCAGGAATTTTCTGAAGTATTGTACACGGATCCCTCCACTAGTTATTTGAATGGCTAAGAGGAGTTCTTAATGGACTCCCTAGATCCACGACTCATGTGATTTCATAACTTCGACGTTCAGGGGGTTGGGTGCTTTAACATCCCTATCCTCCCGAAGTAGGATTTCGTCGAAGTTACCTCGGTGCAGATATGACAGCCAAGGGGACTTTTGAATACCCTCGGATCTCTGGCTCGCGTTACCTCGCGATTGAAGAATGGATCAAATTTTAACGATGGGGCAGGTCTATTTTCCATGGTTAGGGAGACCACCAGATGCCAATCAACCTCGTGGGTAACCATAACAATTAGTTTCCTTCGACCGATTTACAAATGGGAAGGTCGAAACACTCTACAGCTCCGAACTCCCAGAGTTCCGAAGCTAGAAAGGATTAGCTCCATTTGGGACCTAGTGTAGGGTTCCTAGACCTTGGTCACAAGGGTCCTTCGAAAACTCTCGTGGGCTACGTGCTAATCTATTAGCCACAAATTGGTTAAGGACACGGGCATGAGCCCTCGGTCATACAGGTGAAAGGTCTGAAGGAGGTGCCCTCCTTCCATAGGGTTTGAACTTAATATTTCCATGAAGGTAGAGTCTAGAGGTTAACAAGACTTAAGAATTTCCATAAATCCTTCCCCAACACTCTTGCAAGATTACATCCCATAGCTCTCTAGCTTCTCAACTGAAGTAAACAAGAAGACCCTTCCAAGAATGGGTTCACAGAGAAGCAATACACATTTCTACCTTAATCATTCAATATAGAACTCATTCATAAACATGTAGATATATTCTTTCATAATTTCCATTTTAACACACAAAGTATGAAAATACTTATCAGAAGCCAAATTTCGTGAAGCAGCTGCTGAAAGGGGTGCTTGTTTCAACCCAACCATAGACACAACCACTCCTGAACGGATTTACCATTGGCCACCCCCGAGCTAGACTACGCTTCTATGAGAGAGTCTCTTTCTTCTTGCTCAGTGATAGTCAAGGACGGAGGATACTCTCCTCCTCCCACAAGATCTTGGCAATCAGTTTTCTCTATACCAAACAAGGAGGTATGCATGAGTACTTCCATAGTCACTCGTCAACCCCGTTTATCAGCTTGAAACAAAAACCATGCCAATAGTTTCTTACGCCCAGAACGAGATTATTTCTCATTTCTTCATCGAACCAGAGAGTTGCACAACACCCTTTTTTCGTTTCAAAGTTGGCTTTTCGACTCTGCTCTCTCGCCCAGATGTTCTTTCTCCCTCTCTTGCCTCTATCCATGCATTACCTATTTTCTTTCCTTCCTCAACAAGGTTGTGTGGTTTTGAATCCCCAGCTCATGGTTAGGTTTGGAAGTCTTGCAGATGGGTACTCTGCCCGATCTCCTCATTAACTCTTGAGGATGACTCTTCCAGCTACCAGTCTGACTTGTAATTCATTTCTCGATCAGAGGAATGTTCTGAGTCCGAGTCATTAAATCCAGTAAGGTACTAGTTTGGTGGGGGGTCATCTCAATCATTTATGGTTCCCCTCACTCATAGCATCATGGTCTATCTTGGCAAACCCCCCTTTCAGCAGTTATGCAACACCTATCCATTTTCTATTAATAATAGAAAATACATACATTGACCTTTTATAATAATAGGTTCATTAAATCCAACATTCACACATATCTAGTCTGTCATATTAGTCTCCTGGTCATTTATAGTTATATTTACAAACTTGGGGTAACAGGGGTATTAGAGTTTGGTGGTATGTTCTTTTTTTTTTCATTCAAGGTGGTTTAGCCAAAAGTTGTGTTGTGGAATTCAATGATATAATTGCTACATATAATGGTACATTATCATGGTAGGTTTGGCCCTATGATTTCATGTTTTATGATTGCATTGGTGGATGTGGATTTATTTTTCATGGTTTGGTCGAAATTTTGCTTGTTGTCATTTTAATGCATTGGTTTTGTGAATTCTTTTTGGGTCATGAAAAGAAAAAGACATGGAAAACTAAGAGCATTTCATGATACACTAAAAATTGCTACTCAAACCATCACTACAAGGAAAACACTTTCTAGCAGAGGTTTATGAGGAACCTCTCCAAAAAATCTCTCCCTTCTTGATTTATAGTGGAGGTTATTGATAGAAGAAAAAGGCCAAATGTTTTTGAAACATTTTTTCAGTTAACCCACTTAAATCATATTAGGAACTTTGGTGTGCTCGCATATAGGGTGCATGAGGGATTTCTAGTTATAGGCACACTAATAATCCTTATTACCATTCTATATAAAATTATTGATTTTAATCAATTTTAATTATACTCTAATAGTAAGTGCATGAGTTCCTTATTATATCAAACATACCACATAAAATTTAGATATTTTTTATATAAAAATGATTTTTATTTAACAAAATTACAAACACTTATTTTATTGGTGTGCTCACATATAAGGTGCATAGGTTGTTTTTATTATCTTGTGATAAAACTTTAGTTAGTGCATATTTTAAACCATAAACACATTGATCTATCATTATAAAATCATTGATAAGTATTAATCATTTTATTATACAATATCTAATTTATCTTAAAAAAATTATAGAATGTTATTAGTGTGCTAGTAAATGTGTTCACATTATGGATGCACGTAAGAAGTGTTCAATAAGATTTAGACTTTTTGTTGTGTTTAGATTATGGATGCACGTAAGAAGTGTTCAATAAGATTTAGACTTTTTGTTATAAAATATTGTTTTGTATTTAAACAATTTACAAATATTTACTATGAACTTAATAACTTATTAATTAAATAGTGTATATTAACAAATGGCTCTTTCGCATTTTTAAATTTCCAAAAATTACCCAACCATAATTTCATTTTCACTTTATTTAGTGCTTCAAACTAAAAATTACCTAATCATAATTTTATTTTCACTTCATTTAGTGCTTCAAACCACATAATCACTAGTGATTACATTCCTTTTAGAATTTCCTCATTGTTGGTGCTACCATATTGTCATATTTCTCAATTCTTTCAATTTCTCAATGGACTTTGAATTTTGTAAAATTGTACCAATTTTTTTATTTTTTTTTTAAGGTGATAACAATTCTTTGTATATAGGGAAGAGCTCTAGGATAATTAATTACTATCCCTTCATTCACATTTTAAATGCTTTAAAATTTAAATTTTTTCTTTATCACGTTGTGTCTTTAAGATATTCAGTTCGTAGTTAGCAATGTATGTACCCCCTTATTAATAAGTGATCCTCCAACGAGGACCTTTTCTTGATGATTAATTTCATGTAAACATGAGAAAATAATTTCTAATCATTACATACGAACATGAGTAAAATTATCATAATTATGTGCATATGTGTAATTAGATATCTACTTAATCAAGTGAGAATGCAAAAAAAAACTCAGACATTTAATTTTACAACTATGTATTAATGGATTTCACTAGACTTTGTTGGATACGTTTTCGGATTTGCTTGAAATACGAATCGCATGGTTGAAACCTTCTCACAAAATGTGGCACATGCTCCTTACAGGGAGAAAATCCTAGAGTATCCTTCTCTTGTATAAAGAGAACTTAAAAGGTTCTCACATTTGTTTCATGGTATAATTGAAATAAGAAGACCATATGATCATGTGATTGTTATGAATGGTGTTGAAGAACACAAAATTTTAAAACTCAAAGGGACAACATCTTTTTCATCCAATTCTTCTCTTTTGGCTCAGCATAGTGCTACTTTGTCTTCAAGCTTGTTGTGGCATGTTCATTTTGGTCATATTAATTATGATAATATCAGGATTATTAAACAACAAGGTAGTCAATGGATTCCTACTATTCTAAGAAAACTTTCTCCATGTAATGATTGTATTTTAGGCAAGCATTGTCAGCATCCTTTCTATGGCTCTACTTTCAGAGCTTCCAGGAAGTTAGAAATTATACATTATGATATATGTGGGCCCATTCCTGCTCCATATGCTAATGGTAATAAATATGTGCTCACCTTTATTGATGAATACACCAAGATTTGTTGGAGTTATTGTTGAAAGAGAAATATCAGGTTTTGCAACTTTTATGAATTTTCATTTATGGATTACAAATGAAACTCAACTTAATATTGGCACTCTACAATCACATAATGGTAACGAATAAACATCTAATTAATTTGAAAAGTACTTGTAGGATAATGGTATTAAACATCAGACCATTGTCCCTTATTCTCCACAACAAAATGGTGAGGCAAAATAGATGAACAAAACTTCGCTTAATATGGTTAGGTCAATGATGTTTTTTTAGAATGTCAAGTTGATGTTTTGGGGAGAAGCAGTTCTTTGTGTTGTCTATATTCAAAATCGGTGTCCTTCTATTGCCATCAATAATAAGTCTCCTTATGAAATGTGGTATAATCGTCTTCATGTTGTTCAACATTTTAGAGTTTTTGGTTCTCCATGCTATACCTTAATTCCTAAACAACAACACAACAAATTGGGTGCCAGAATTCACAAATGTCTTTTCTTGAGGTATTTTAATACCTCCGAAGCTTAGCGGTTGTATGCGAGCAAAACAATAAATTTGTTGTTTCAAGAGATGTTGTTTTTTCTTGAATTTGATAAAGATGCTTTTACTGTTGATATACAACTCAATCATTTTGGATAGATTCTCTTCCACGAAGTTCTATTATGAATAGGATAACAATATTCCACATCCTGAAGGGGGGATTCATATTCTAGATCAGTTTGTGGATTTTCCTTCAATTAATTTTCATTATGTAACAACACCAGAAAATGAGGAAAAATTAGTTGACAATAATGATTCTAATGAAGGAAAATTGGTTGATAATAATGTTTTTGATGAAGAAAAATTGGATGATAATAATATTTCTGTAGAACCAAAATTGGATGATAATAATGTAGAATCAAAAACTAGTCTTGAAAAACCTATTCTTCAAAATGAGCCATCATCGTAGCAATCAGTACATAGATCAACAGAAACCAAGACAATTTCAAAAGGTATGATGAATTCGAATTAAATTTTCCTGCTATTGCTAATGAACCTGCTAGTTGTAATAAATGGAAAGATGCAATGTATGATGCTCTTATTAAAAAAACCAATTGGTGGATCCTCCTATTGGCATTAAACCAATTGGTTGTAAGTGGGTTTATAAAATTAAATATAAGGCCGATGGTTCACTTGATAAACACAAAGCAAGACTTGTAGCAAAGGGGTATTCTAAAAAAGAAGGTGTTGATTACACATAAACATTTGCTTTTATTGCAAAATGGGACACTATTAGAAGTTTATTTTCTCTTGCACCTCAAAAATGATGGAAAATGCATCACATGGATGTAAACATTTCTTTCTTAAATGGAGATTTAAAAGAAGATGTCTATATGCTACATCTAGAGGGTTTTTCTATTAAAGGAAAAGAGCAGAAGGTATGTAAATTGGTGAAATATTTGTATGGTTTGAAACAAGCACCCCGAGCATGGTATGGAAAGTTCACTAAATATATTCTCAATTTGAATTATAAGCATTTCAATCTAGATGATGCAACTCTATTTGTTAAGAAAATTAGAAGATTAGTTGTATATCTAAATAGTTGTTTATGTAGATGATTTGCATATCACAGGAAATAATGATGATTATATAGCCTCTATTAAAAGGGAGTTGCAAAAGGTTTTTTATATGACAGATTTGGGATTACTACATTATTATTTAGGAATTGAAGTAGATAAAAAAACGAAGCACATTTTTATCTCTCAGAAAAAGTATATTGGAGAACTATTGAGCAAATTTGGAATGTAGGATTGTAATTATGTTTCGACTCCAATGGAGAAGAATCTAAAGCTTACTTCACATGAAGGCATTTAATTTGAAGATCCAACAAAGTATAGGCACTTTGTTGGAAGCTTGATTTATCTTACTAAAGAATCTAAATCTTACTTCACATGAAGGCATTGCATTTGAAGATCCAACAAAGTATAGGCAACTTGTTCGAAGCTTGATTTATCTTACTAAAGAATCTAAATCTTACTTCACATGAAGGCATTGCATTTGAAGATCCAACAAAGTATAGGCAACTTGTTGGATGCTTGATTTATCTTACTACTACTCGTCCTGACATAACTTTTGTTGTAGGAATACTTTCAAGGTTTATGCATCAACCCTCTGAAGCAAAACACGTGCTCAAATATTTAATAGGCACTCAATCATATGGCATTAAATATTCTGAAGTTTGAGACTTCCATCTCATTGCTTTGCAAGCCTGCAGCAAAGAAGACACGATAGCCCAGCTAAAAACATGATAGGGTGTAAGGAGAAACAAAATAATATACTCTAAAGCGTTGATAAACCTCAATAAAATGACAATAATAAACAATAAAGATTAAAATTTATAATAACAAAAAAACAATCACTGTGAGGGTAGAGGGCAGCCAATCTTCCAAGAAAACTAAATGAAACTATACTCATCAAATCTTCCAACACGCAAGGTGCCACACACATACTAAGCTTCATTAGAAAACCCTACCAAAGCTTTAAAAAATGAGAAGTAAAAAAATGGAGATCATCTAAAAAAAATGGAAATAACCCAAAGGTTAAAACCCTATCAATTCCTAATTATCTTAACTGTTAATTTATTATAGAGTCCTTATTAAAGTAAATTCTTAGGGTACGAACTTTTGGAACCTACTGCATAGTAGAGCTCAAAATAAGCACTCAATGTCTAGAATTTTGAAAACAACTCCACTCTTCCTTTAATCTACCGCATATATACAGGTTAAAGACTTTCTGAGGTGAAGAATTCCTTCCTTCCTGGCCAGACAATAAAATTTACTCTGAGTGCAGAAAAGGAGCGGAAAAATTCGGCTTCAGCTGTTCTTCCTATTCGTAAAATTGATTCAGAATGAAGCAAAAAAGCGGAAACCTCCTATTTGTATCCTTCATGCTGTGAAAAATACATTGCCGTGCCCATTGCATGTCAAGCTCGTGCAATGTTTTCATATTCAAATTCAGTATGGTTAACACAGATTAACTTGGAAGAATTGAAAAGCCCTGATTGTCCTAGATTATGCCATCTATGACATAAACGTGAGGAATTTCAAGCAAAATAGTTAATCGGTTTGATTTTGGCCATGTTTGGACATTTTTTTTCATTACAGTTTACTAAAATTACATAACAAATCCAACGTTTTGGCCTTATTTTTGTCAATATTAGAAAAACAACTTTTCCCAAATTTGGTCATAAAATATGTGTACTCTACTGATTCTCTCATCACATATTTTGAAAACTTATCAATTCCAATTTTTGTGTACTCTACTCTACTTTCTCCAATAAACCAATTATAAAAGGACAACATTTTCCAACATTGAAATCGCCCTTTCAATGGAAATTGGGAACTCTTTAATCTGGTTACCAGGCTATTGAAATTTGAAGCATATGGAAAGTAAGAGTTTTCAGGAATCTTAAATTTAATATTTTTTTACTGTTTATAACCATAATCCCCAATTACCTTACTCCTTTAGCTAAGTGTTTTGTGGGAATTGTTTTGGCTGTCTTTATCTTAATTAAATGAGAAGAAATGTATGACGATTAATAGGTGTTTCCATACAAGTAAAAGGATAGGATAAAGATAATTTTAAAGGTTAACTCAAGTAGTTCTAAACTAGATGTGAAGCTATATAGTGGAAGAGCCTACCACCAACGTCAGAACCTATGGTTTAATCAATTTACCATCCACCCTATTTACCATTTACCATTCACAAAGCCATTTCCCATCCAACCTATTTACCATTCACAAAGTTAAGAAGCACTCGAAGATTTCCAATAAAATATTACCTAATAAAATAGTCGAAAGACAAATTTCATAAAGAAGAATCGAAGAGAAATGCATTGCTCTTAAAAACGGTACAACACATTGAATCGGAAATGTTGTGAGAAACGATGTCGAAAAAACAAACTTGACGAAATTGAATAGCCGCCTATCATAAATATGGCTGATACTGCCCATAGTATGTCAAAAGGGACAATCACAGTTATGTCACTTTGATTTTAATTTTGCGCCGCTTCAAAATCTGCCAGTTATGGCCGCCTTTGCGGATGCCTTCTTTCCAATGTTGACAGCCTTGAACGTCTACTTCTGTTAGACTAGCCAGCTTGTCTAATGATCCTTCTTCCGGGATGTCTTTCAGCGCATTGCAGTTTTTCACCGTCAAATACTTCAACATAGACATTGCTCCCTCTTCTAACGGGGGGAAATTTTCCAAACCTACAAAATCTTCAATGGTGAGCTTTTCCAGCTTGGGAAATGCCCTAGGGTTTCCAAACTCTTCTGGAAGCTGAATGCAGGTTTTGTTGTGTGACAAGCGTAGCTCTGCCAGATTAGGTATCATATATATGCCTCTATAATCTACACTAGCACTGTTATCTCCTTCTAACACGAGAAGCATGAGGTTTTGAAGCCTTGAGATCCATTTGGGTACGGCGCAGTTACGAAGATGAACGATTTCAAGGCGATGCATGAGTCCCATGTCGTTAGGAAGATGTAGAAGGCAGGAATTATCATGGCCATCAGAATTATTAGTATTTTTATTTTCCAAGAAGAGTCTCCGCATCTCGGTCAAACCACCAAAAGTTCCTTCGTTGAGATTAATACCTGGTGATTCTGATTCTGATTCTGATGGTGCATGGGATATTGTGAATGTTACCGATAGGCATTGCAGATGGATTAAACATTTGAGATCCGTCCACTGGAAGCTGGTTGCTTTCGCCGCTTTTAGTTCCCGATCCGTTTTAAATACAACGCCCTTTAGAGTCCGCAAAAACACGAGCTTCGATATCTCGAAGGGAAACAGCTCCAACTTTCCGCAGCCCTTCAGATTGAGATACAGCAAAAGATTATGCTTTCCAACCCCCGAATGCAGCTTCTGCAAATGTTCGCACCAACTCAGGTCGAGAATCTGGAGGCTTGTGAGACCACTCAAGAATCTCGGCAACTTCTCAATTTTTGTCCTCGATAAATTCAATAACTTGAGATGATTTAAATTTCCTATAGAGGAGGGCAATGACTTGATGGAACTCTCACTTAAATCTAACACACATAGATATCTCAGCTTATTAAAAAATGTTGCAGGCATTGATTGGAGATTAATATTATTCCACAGCAATAGAGTGCGAAGCTTTGGAGACTGGATGTTCCCCTTGATTGTGGATATATCGTTTTTAATCAATGAAATTCTACGTGCGTCCCGGCACTGTTCCACTGGAAATACTGTCTCCTTTTTTCCAGCGTTCAACAAACATGGAGTGACAGCCTGAGATTCGAAAACTGCAAAATCGAGCAATAAATCATGAATTTTACAATACTTTGCTCGCCCATCCCCAGCAACCTGTGAAACTTCGATTAGGCATCGATCAATAAGTTCATTTAAGTAGGAGCGTCCAAGATGGTATGTGTCTCCTCCTACTTCTTGATCGGCACAAACGAATCCTTCTGCAATCCACGCATGCACTAAATATTCGCAATCTAATTGAATGCTTTGAGGAAAAACAGAACAGTAGAGAAAACAAGGTTTGAGATGATCAGGCAAAGCCTGGTAACTTGTGATAAATTGTGAAGCAAAGAGAAATGCAAAGAGAAAGAATAGAACAGTATATTGAAATGTATGAAGAAGTACAGAACTCAGAAGATAGAGAACTTTGTTACAATGTAAAATAGTTGAGCTATATATGCTCAAGCAGAAAAAAAATAGAAAGTACAACTGTCCAGTACAGCTGGCAGTGTACGGTCATACTGTTGAGGGTACAATATATTTAACACTCCGTCTTAGACTCAACAGTTACAATCATCAACACTNTAGTGGCTTGGTGAAGATATCAGCAAGTTGACCTCTAGATCCACAAAATTGGAGTGCAATGTCACCAATATTGACTAGCTCGCGTATGAAATGAAACCGAGTGTCAATGTGTTTACTTTTCTTGTGGAACACATGGTTCTTGGATAATGCAATTGCTGATGTATTGTCACAGAAAATAGGAGTTGGATCCTTTTCTGTTTGTGACATGTCTTTCAATAATCTTCTGAGCCATACAGCTTGACAAGAAGCTGAGCTAGC
>SNQJ01S0001012.1:552780-569228 GCA_010110895.2 Picea sitchensis | reverse complement strand
GCGGCGGGGCAGCAATCACTGATACAAAGAGAAAGCAGACCCTCTATGCTCCCTCCTCCTTCTATTAGGGAAGTCTTGGGGAACTCTGCAGGTGTTACGAGCATACTTTCTGATCAAAGGATGTCACGATTGGATTCAGTTTAGTGGAGGCTGGGGAGAGGGTCAGAGCCTGACCCTGTGGATGAAGATCATTGTATGGGTCAACCCTTGTGGGATACAAAATATTTCTCTTTTCCTGAGACTCATGTTACTTTTCTCGAGGATCCCAGATTTGATTCGGGGTCTAGCAAGGTGTTTTGGGGGGCGGGTAACCTCTTTGTGAGCTCAAATACTCTCGTTTCGGTGCTCCACGAACTTCTGAAACCACAAGCTTTACACACCTACCGAGGGAAGGTGATTGTTTATGTTGGACCCTCGTCATCTTGTTGTCATTCTTCTCAGAGCCATGGGGGAGATATTCTGGCCTTGGGCTCTAAGGGATTTGTGTGGTTGAAGGGTTTAGGTTGTGAACTATCACCCATCAAAACTGGGAGTGCTCGGAAATGAGCAGAGGTTTTCTTAAAGGAATAGGTATCGATATCTTCTACTAATTTGGATATTGGGGCGCTTAGAGGCATTAAATCCCTAGCTCGTCTGAAATCATGATCCTTTTGTCCTTAAATTTAAGCGGAGTGGGGGGATCCCATAAACACGCCTCGGTTCGTCGTTTTTTTCATCAGTATCAATCAAAGTTTTTTTCTTTTCAAGAAACCTTAGTGGATGAGCATCAGGCCCAGTCTTTCCTCCATCGCCTTAAAACTGAGTGGTACTCAGCAGCAGTTAGTTCAACTGGAAGATCGTGAGGTCTTTTAGTGTCTTGGGACCCAGATCATTTTGATTTAATACCTTACGTTTATTGTGGGGGAATATTTTGTACTGATACAACTTTGAATTAAAGGAACATCTCTCTTTCCTTAATGTATATGGCCCATGCACTAATAGGAAAGAATTTTGGTAGAAGGTCAAATATCGTGGTCTCCTCTCTTACCAAAATTTAATAGTCGCTGGAGATTTCAACTTCACGTTACCAGAAGGGGAGAGTTGGGGCTCTCTTGGTCACCCAGACCCACTGGCAAGTTTCCTAAAAGACACTTTCACAACTAGAGGATTGGTTGTTATCCTTCCAGAGGTTCTAGTTCCAACGTGGAGAAATGGTCGGCAAGGGGTAGATGACATTTCCAAAAAATTGGATAGACACTTTGTCTCGTCTGATTTACTTGAGAAGGTGACCCGATACCGGGCCTGGGTGGCGCTTCCCTTTGTCTCAGAACACGCCCCCATAGTTATTTAACTTGATAGCACCCAACATCGGAGATGATATCCCTTTAAACTAAACTCGAGTTGGATTAGGGAAGCAGAGTTTACCCATATTGTTTCAGACATATGGCAGTATCCGAAGTTTTTTCAAGAGACTGGACGCCAACGCAGACTAGTTTGGAAGCTCCAATGCCTTAAATTGGAAATAAAAAAGTGGAGTAGGCATCATAAAAAACGTTTGCAACAAAATATGGACACTCTTGAAGTGGATTTTGTAAGGCCTGTGCATACAGAGCCTCATAAAACATAAATATAATTACATAGACTCTATCTTATTTAATTTCATATTTTCCAGCATAATAAAACTGTTTCGGCATAAGAATTGACATTTTTAACAGTATAATGATGAACAACAACAACAGTATAATGATGAACAGAAACAACAGTATAATAATGAACATAATGATAATGAAATGTAATTACCTCAATCTGACGCTGAATTGAAGCTCAGCCTGATGTTGAACTGAAGTTGGACTAAAGTTGATAAATCCTGCCCAAACTGATTAACCTCCTAGCCATCTAGGAACAACCTATCCGACTCCCTAGCTCGAGGATTCCTTACGGTTTCTTGGTCCCCGAGCCCAAAATTCGCAAAAACACGTGCCCTTGTGAGAGTCTTCAAGTAAGTTGTAAGAAAAACAGATGCATAACAGATACAGCCCAAACTTCTTCCTCCCTTCTCCAAATCTCTCACCTTCTCCTAAGTTAAAAATCTCACTCAACCCAAAATACCCCCTCCTTCCCGAGTCCTCCCCTTGTATTATCTTCCTTCTCCTCCCTTATCCACCGCCTTCCCTTCATTAATCACTCAACCAACTTATCCCTCTCATAAATTGGTTCAACTACGAATAACAATTATATTATAATAAAGTCTTAAAAAATATATTTTTTAATAATTTATTAATCTAATATTTATTAATCATGTTAATTAAATAATTAATTATGGTTGTTACATACACCCACCCTTCAAGAAACTTCGTCCTGAAGTTAGATTAATTTACAATACAAGGGAAATGACACATGGCTCATATATTGATATTCAATAAACAACATTATCAGTAAGTAAGGAAAAGAAAACTCATACATACTAGTGCACATGTGCAAGAAATGCATGTGTAGCTAGCACATACAAGTCTCATGCATGTACTAATAAAAATAATTATCACACCTATAGTAATTATTGTATGCGTCCAATCCAATCAACAAGACTATTATTTTATAAAAGATAACAAACCAATTAAAATGTTTTCAAAATCCCTTAATTACAATAATTTACCTCAACAACGTTCATTTAGACAATTGTAGTTTAGTTAAGCAATTATAAATATACATATTTACATATTCTCTTTTCAAAAAGGGAAAACACTAAATTCCACTATAAAGCAAATCCATGTACCCTCTCAACTATTTCTATTCATCCTTCCTCCCTAACTTATTTCCATATTCCATCCCTATCCTTCCTCTGCTGGACTATCTTGGAGCATCAACTATATTTAACTAACTCCAAATAGAACTTGTAAGTGGAAGTGTCACTATATTGACCAAGCTTCCCCAGCAGACAACTGACAGTCATCATCACACGTCTAGGGGAGCATGAGCTAACACTGTCCTCCCATGACTCCAGGTTTCAGAGGATACATGGTGGGAAATGCCTCCACCCCTCCTAATAGTACTAGGGTCCACACCCTACCATGGAATATATAGTGGCACTATGTTGCTGGGAATTTTGTCATCATATATTAAGTTTTAGGTAGTCTCACCACCTAAAAAACTTGCACTGGTCCACATATTATAGCAATGCATTCGAACCAACATAATTTCACATACAAAGATTCATACCATATTGTTTCTTGGTCGGTGCTCATGACATCCACTTTTATTACCATTATCCTTTGGCCATTTTATAGCCCATTGACCTCCATATTAGTCTATAACACAACTCATACATATCTATGCATTATCATCATGTAAATGTATTCGACCATAATCTCAATTTCGTATCTACGTACCAAAAACTTTAAATGTCAAAATTTTCAAGTTAGAAATAGATCGCATAATATCCCCATAATTCAATTAACGTTAACCGTTCATAGAATTTTCATTCACATAATAGATTGCAGCATATCCATCATCATTCAAATAATGTTAAAAATTCATAGAATTTACATTCACATAATAGATCGCATCATATTCATCATCATTCAAATAACGTTTAAACATTCATATAATTTACATTCACATAATAGATCGCATCATATCCATCATCATTCAAATAACGTTTAAACATTCACATAGGTTCATACGTCTTAAAAGTTCAAGTGCATCATTAATAGTTTCACAGTGAATAGAAAATAAAGGTGATTAGGCCTCAGGTGATCCTAGTTGTTTAAGTCAAAAGGTGAAGTTACATACACCCAACCTTCGAGAAACATATTCTCGAGCTTGTAAAAAAAGTGAGGGATAATCGCGTCGTAATGTCTCGGCATCCTCCCAAGTAGCAGATCCTGGGCTATACTTGTCCCAAAGGACATTAACTTGGTCTACCAGACGATTCCTGAGCTGTCGGACTCTACGGTCCAATATGCGTAATGGTTCTACCGTGAGGTTTCCCGTGTTTGATACCTGCAATTCATTCCAATTTAGTTTATGTGATTCGTCAACAACATAATGACGTAGAACAGATACATGAAAAACATTATGAGTTTTATGCAAGTGGGGTGGCAATACGCGACGATAGGAAACGTGTCCAATTTTCTCTTGGATTTTGAACAATCCTATAAATCGAGGTGAGAACTTTGTCCCCTTCCCGAACCGAATGGTACTCTTATTAGGTTTGGTACAAATGAAAACTTGATCTCCCACTTTACAACTTCGGTCAGTCATATGTGCATCAGGATAACTTTTTTGTCTATCCTGTGCTTCCTTTAGTCTCTGCCTAATCTAAATCACCTGTTCCTCCATCTCTTGAATCAATTATGGCCCAATTGTCACTCGGTCTTCTAACCTTTCCCAACTCAATGGTGTTCTGCATGGACTTCCATACAAAGCTTTGTAGGGTGGCATTCTGATGGAGCTATGAAAACTATTATTGTAGGAGAACTCTACCAAATGTAGGTACTTCTCCCAATGGGTTTGATTATCCATAACATACATCCTAAGAATGTCTTCCATGACCTGATTTACTCTCTCATTTCTCCCATATGTTTCAAGATGATAAGTTGTGCTTAAGTTCAACTGTGTCCCCAACGTTGACTGCAAACATGTCCAAAACCTCGAAGTGAATCTGGGGTCCCTATATGAAATGATCTTCTTGGGTATCCCGTGCAAATGGATGAACTCACTTAAAAACATGCGTGCCACATCATTGATATTGTAAGTGTCTCTAACTGGAATAAAATGAGCACTCTTGGTCAACTTATCAACTATCACAAGAATGACATTGTGTCTATGAGATGTGAGCGGCAACCCTACAACAAAATCCATAGAAATGACTTTCCACTTGGACATAGGCACATCATGTGGTTGTAGGAGACCTGCTGGGTGGTGGTGATCAGTTTTCACTTGTTGACAGTCTAGGCACTTGGCAATGAAATGGACTATATCGCGCTTCATGCCTACCGAGAAGAAAAATTTCTTCATGTCTATGTACATTTTCTTCACACCCAGATGCGCACAATAAAGATCTCTATGGGCTTCCTTCAGTATGATGCTTCGAATATCCCCACCTTCGAGGATGTACATCCTTCCTTGATATCTTAATATTCCATCTACTTCCAGGATATATCCTTCATACTTTGGATCTATTTGTCTCCCACTCTGGAGGGTTGAAGTAACCTTTAAATACCAACTATCTCCAAGGATTTGCGTCAACACATGCTCCCTCAGATTGACTTTTAAGGGTACCAAGGAGAAGACACGTGGTCTCCTACTCAAGGCATCTGCAACCACATTCTCCTTTCCCTTGATGTACAAAATTCCAAAATCATACTCACTCATAAACCCACTCCATCGCCTATACCTGGCATTGAGATCCCTTTAAGTGAAGAGATGTTTTAAACTTTCATGGTTTGTTTTGAGATCAAGATTTCGCCCCACTAGATAGTGCCTCGAAAGTTCTAGAGCTAGCATTACAACTGCCAACTCTAAGTCATGAGTAGCGTAAATCTCCTCATGTTGCTTCAATTTCCTCGACGCATATGCTATCACTCCTCCATCCTGCATTAGCATGACCCCCAGCCCTTGCTTCGAGCCATCCATGCAAAATGTGAAGTCTTTTTCTATATCCGACACTCGTAGAAATGGTGCACTAGTTAGTAACCTCTTAAGATCGATGAATGCACTATTACATTTTTTTTTCCATTCATACCTGACCCCCTTGTGCTGCAGAGTGGTGATGGGTTTCTCTATTTTAGAGAACCCTTCCACAAATCTTCGGTAATAACCTGCTAGCCCCATGAAGATTCTTACCTCATGAGAATTTTTTGGCACTGGCCATTTCATAATGGACTTTACCTTTTCTAGGTCCATAGAGATTCCTTCACTGAAAATGATATGACCTAAATAGTGAATTTCTTTCTGGAAGAAGGAACACTTCGACAACTTTCCATACAATTTGTTCTCTCTAAGGTAGAACAACACCACTTGCATGTGTTCCTCATGTTCTCTTTCGTTGTTGGAATAGATGAGGATATCATCTAGAAAGACCTGTACAAAGCGGTCTAAGTAATTCCATAATACACCATTCATGAGGCTCATGAATACTTCTGGCGCATTGGTCAAACCGAAAGGTACTACAACAAACTCGTAATGCCCAAACTGAGTTCGAAAGGCAGTTTTAGGAATATCACCTTCCTTAATCCTTAACTAGTGATATCCTGATCGCAAATCAATTTTTTAGAATATCGTTGCTCCTTTCATCTGGTCAAAGAGATCATCTATCCGTGGAATTGGGTACCTATTTTTCATTGTAGCATGGTTCAAGTCCTTGTAATCTATACATAGTGATAAGGAACCATCCTTCTTCTTCAAAAAAATTACTAGTGCACCCCAAGGTGAAACACTGGGCCTTATTAGTCCTAAGTCGAGTAGTTCTTTCAACTGCATCTGCAACTCACAAAGTTATGGCGTTGTCATCCTATATAGAGTCTTGGAAATTGGCTTTGCACTAGATTTTAGTTCAATAGTAAAATCAAGCTCCCTCTCAAGAGGTAACCTTGGCAATTCTTTTGGAAAAATGTCCTTAAACTCTGACAATACTGGGTAGTGATCCAAGGAGGGTCCCTTCCTTTCATTCACTGCTTCCACTACATAGATTCGACACCCTTGCCTCATGCACCGTTTAACCTTCATACTCGAGATAAAGCATAAGTACACCTTTCTCCATACACCATGGATCTCTACTAGCCTTCCTTCATCGTCAACACAAAGCACCCTTTTCATGAAACAATCTACTATAGCTCGATGGGCTTCTAACCAATCCATTCCAATGATTACGTCATATGTCCTGAGAGCCGTGACGTATACCTTTAACCTGGTAGTACACACTCCTAGATATACTAGACAAATTTCAATGCTAGGTCCTACCGCTTGTTTTTCCCCCGAAGCCATCTCAACTTGTTTAAAGTCATCGTGCTCGTAGGATGCCAACCCACTCTTTTATAATGCATATGGTGAAATGAAACTATCTGTAGCACCAAAATCAAATAAAATTTTAACATTGACATGATTTAGCATACCTGATGACTCCACCACCATGGATTGATTTTATTCCTTGTGATTATTAACCGCTGCATAAATCTGGTGGCTACCACTTGCTCTTCCCATCGGGGACTTTCCTTCTCTATACAAGAATCCTACTTGCAACTCTGGGAATTCACGCTGGTAATGGGGTCCTCCAGATCTCCAACATGTAACACGATATGGAACATGAGCACTTCTCTATGACGGTCTCTGAAATAAGTTCCTTCCCCTGGAGCCCTTGCCCCTACTCGCTTTTCCCTGAGAAGATCATGGACCTGCCTGCATCGTTGGTGATGAGTTGGATGCTGCACTTGATGCCATTGAAATACCTATAGAAACTGCCCTAGGTGTGCATCTATTACCATAAGGAGGTGGCCTAGAGCTCCCTCCCCTGGAGAAGGTCCTAGGGGACTTCCCCACGAATCCAGGATGATGTGGAAAGGTCGATCTCATACCTTCGTTTAAGCTCATATGATCCTCTGCATAACGTGCATTTTCAACTGCTTCCACTACCGACGACGGTTTCCACATCCATACCATGGCCCTTATCTTAGGGTTTAACACATAGACAAAACGTTCTACCTTTTGTTGATCAGTATCCATGTAAAAGACATATTTTACCAACTCCATGAACCTAATCTTGTACTCTTCCATAGTCTTGTTCCCCTGCACTAGAGCATGAAATGCTTCCACCTGTTGTTCCTCATAGTAAGCCGACAAATATTTCCTTTGGAACCTTTCCTCAAAAATTTCCCATGACACAGTGTCTGGGGTAAGGAGCAACTTCCTCTTCAGATTACCCCACCAGTTCAAGGCACTGTCCCTCAACTGAAAGATCATGATTTTCTCCTTTGATGTGGAAGCATAGTCTCTCAAGGAGAAACATCATGTCATTTCTTCCAGCCATGCCTTTTCATGTTCACTGGCACAACCCCCAACAAATTGTTGAAGTTTGATCTTCTGCAGTTCTCTAGTGATGTCCTCGGGTGGAGGCCCTCCCTCTGAATCCCTTGATGCTTCAGGGTTACCCACTCAAGATGTTGGGGGTTCCACTTCGACGTCTACTGACTAATTCCCCTTTAAAGTCTCATTAATAGCCTCCAGAGAGCGCAAAATGAGATCTAATTCAGGTGATGGTTGTGGCAGCACCGACATTGGCGGTCCTTGCAACGATGCCCCTCGACCTCGATTTGTTCGAGTCCTAACCATCTTAAATAATTGAATATACATCAAACCAAATGCTTGTCAGGGAAGAATCTAAGGCAATTCACATTCGTTCAACTTATACTTGTAAACATAGAGTTAGGCATAAGTTTTTTTTACTTTTCTGTAAACATACGTTACTCTCTTTAGGGTAAGGGGCTAGGTCAGGGTTAAAACATCTAAGCTCAGTGTCTTCACCTAAGTAAACTACCGACTCTCTTGCCTTGCTAGCTATATCATCCCTATAACACACTCTCTAATGTGCATCAAATCCCCTTGGAAATGCCTTCTATTATTCCTTTTATTATTCACCATAACATGTGTCAAGCTCCCCCACTCTAGAAGGACCTTTAATCTTTATAATATTTATTATAATATAACACTATTACAATCATTAATCATATACATAATGTATGCTATTATTTAATACCATTATATAATATTAGTTATGTAACCCATCATTAGTTACAAACCCATTATTAACATTATAACTTTATAATGTTAATTTAGTTATTAGATTAACTAATAAAATAAATCAATCAATTAATTACTATAATCAATCAATTAAATGCTTTAATTAATTAATTAATTACTACTAATTGATCAATTATACTAATTAATCCATATAATTAAATTAATTGATTAGCTTATCATCTAGCATTAAAATAAATCAATAAATAATTAAATTTTGTTATATATATATATATATATATATATATATATAATAAAAAAAATATAAAATAAGTTAAAAAAATATTTTGAAATTAAAAAAAATAACCTTAAATATGAAGTGGAGGGTGGGCAGAGTGGGTTATTGCATGAGGCCCACGTGCCCTACCCCCGCTCCCTCCCGCTCTCAATACCGAAACCCTAAACTCTCATTTTCTCATTAGTTTTTCCTCTTGCTAGGCCCCTGGATACACGGTCGACCGCCATGGCCAACCTCATATTTCTCTGCGTATATGAAACCTATTGGCTTCGGCTTTGAAGGTATTCGTCCATGGTTTGCAATTTATAAGAGAAGGGCTTGATCCCTTCAGGGTTGTGGAGGTGCCTATAGTTTGAAACCATCAAGGTTATTATTGTTCTCCAAATGCAGGGTTTACCTACTCATAAGGTAGGGCGCATTGCCACGGTTGACCTCCAAATGTTCAGATCATTCCCATGCGGCTCCAAAACTGATTTGCTAAATGATCTCATATCTCAACCATGGATTGTTTTGCGAGGTTTAATCTTTAGCTCATGGAGGCTTGTGATTTTCAAGGGTATTATTTTTCCTCTCGATTCCATGATATTTTAAGAGTTTAGTTGTCTTAATGTTTTCATCTCTCTTAGCGCGATTTCTGTAGGTTATGACAGGTTTAGTTATCATTTTCTCGTGATTTAGAATCGAAGTGTCTTTCTTAGCACGATTTCTGCAGGTTATGATAGGTTTAGTTATCATTTTCTCGTGATTTATGATGGAAGTGACCCGATGATCAAGGTTGAGTGAGGCACATGGTTCGAATTTAGGTTGGTGTGGAGGGTTTGGGTGATGACGTCTCATAGGACTCACGGCCATGGCTTCCATGACCAGTCCTGTTGGCTTTTCCGTCAACCCAAAACTCATTTCTTAAATTTTATATCAAGATATTTTTGTTTGAATAAATTTTATTTTCTTTCAAATAACATTTTGGATATTTTTATATGTAAATTTTTATTTATTTATTATATGAGATATATGTATGTGTATATTATGTATCAATATTCTATAAAAAAAAATTAATTTAGATAAGTGTGATTTACATCTGCTATAGAAGAAAGTGGAGATTTTAAAATATTATATCTTTATTTTTAATTTTTTTAAGAAAATGAAAGAGTACGAGGACTTATATATATATATATATATATATATATATAATAATAATAATAATAATAATAATAAACAAAATACTTATATAAAGAGGATTTAGATTGAAAATGGGTACTATATTATTAAGGATTCAGTTTTAAAAAAATAAATCATTTTCCTTGATATGATTTAGATTTGATATACATAAAAAAAAAGTTGAGTTCCTTATTCATTTTCTTTCACATATTGAGAGTAAGAGTTTATGTAATCTAGGTTTGTTTTGTTTTTGTTTTTTTCTCTCTATCCCTTTTTTTTTGTAGGTGAGGACTCGTATAGCTCTTATAGGTGTGTAAGTGGCTAACACTCCTTCAAGGTTCTTCTGGGTGGCCTGCTTAGGGTTTATGGGTCATTTTGGATATATCCAAGGCTTACAAGGGTCATTTATGGGTTACTTTTGGCTTCTTAAGGCTTAAATAAGGATTGTTTATTGGTTGTTTAAAATTCTGGTTATGCATGTCTAACTTTCTATCTCAAAGGTGGGTAGGTGGGTAGGCCCCGGTCCAAGTTTTTAAACTTAGCTCTAATACCATGTGTAAGGCCTGTGCATATAGAGACTCATAAAACATAAATATAATTACAGAGACTCTATCTTATTTACTTTTATATTTTCCAGCATAATAAAATTGTTCCAGCATAAGAATTGACATTTTTAACAGTATAATGATGAACAACAACAAAAGTATAATGATGAACAAAAACAACAGTATAATAATGAACATAATGATAATGAAATGTAATTACCTCAATATGATGTTGAATTGAAGCTCAACCTTTATGATGAACTGAAGTTGAACTGAAGTTGATGAATCCTACCCAAACTGATTAACCTCCCAGCCAGCTAGGAACAACCTATCTGACTCCCTAGCCCCAGGATTTCTTATGTTTTCTTGGCCCTCGAGCCCAAAAATTCCCAGCAACACGTGCCCCTGTGAGAGTCCTCAAGTAAGCTGTAAGAAAAACAGATGCATAACAGATACAACCCAAACTGCTTCCTCCCTTCTCCTTTCCTTCTCCAAATTTCTGACCTTCTCCTAAATTAAAAATCTCACTCAACCCAAAAGACCCCCTCCTTCCCAAGTCCTCCCCTTGCCTTATCTTCCTTCTCCTCCCTTATCCACCTCCTTCCCTTCATTAATCACTCAACCACCTTATCCCTCCCATAAATTGGTTCAACTACCAATAACAATTATATTATAATAAAGTCTTAAAAAAAAATCTATTTTAATAATTTATTAAAATAATATTTATTAATCTAATATTTATTAATCATGATATTTAAATAATTAATTAGGGTTGTTACAAATTTACTTCATTTATATCATGCATCGCTAGTGGATTTTCAGAATGAGGACTTAATTGATCAGATAAGTAAAAAGAAAGTGACAAGAATACAACTATTAAAAGAAGAGGAAGAATCTTGGTGCTAGAACATCCAAGTGGTTTGGTTACTTAGTGGAGATCGCAATACTAACTTTTTCCATAGCTAGCAAGCGCCCAAAAAAAACATAAACACATCTGGGACATTCATTTAGAGGAGGGGCGAAAACTTTTGGGGAAAACCAATTTAAAGGCAGAAGGGATTAAGTACTTCAAACACCTGGGCAACACTGCAGGAAGGATCAGTGAGGAACAAACATCTGTGGAAAACCTTTACCCTCAAATGGTGACTAAGGAAGATACACAGTTATTGGGAAAATCGTGCACATTGGAGGACATTCAAAATATTCTTAAGGGCTTTACAAAAGATAAAAGCCCAGGCTTAGATGGATGGACAGTGGAGTTATTCCTCCACTACTTTGAGCTGGTGGGTGACGATCTTCTCGACATGGTTGAGGAATCTAGACATAATGGAGAGGTGATAAAATCTTTAAATTCTACTTTCATCGTGTTAATTCCAAAAGCTAATAATCTTTCCACTTTCGGGGATTACCGCCCCATCTCTCTTTGTAATTTATGTTATAAAATTATTGCAAAATTGTTGGCTAATAGACTGAGGTCGATTCATTCCAAAGGTTTGGCCGAGGAGCAGTTGGGTTTTTTACATGGAAGACAGATTCTGGATGCAGTGGGGACGGATTAGGAATGCATCCATGGCATAAAAACAAAAAACCATAAGGCATTAATCCTAAATCTTGATTTGAGGAAAGCGTACGATATGATTAATTGGGATTTTCTTCAAATGATTCTTATCAAAGCAGGTTTCGGTTTAACAACTACAAGGTGGATCATGAGCTGTGTAACATCTGTTTCCTATGATGTATTAATAAATGGGGAACCTTCACTGTTTTTTCAAAGGGGAAAGGGTATTAGACATGGATGCCCACTAACACAACTCCTTTTTATCTTGGTTATGGAAAGCCTGAGCATTCTTATAAAAAAGGAGAAGGAAGTCAACTCTTTAACAGGAATAAAGGTCTCAAGGATTACGAAGATCCTACACCTTCTATTCGTGGACGATGTGCTAATTTTGTTGAAGGCATGTATTATTGAGTGGACTGTGATTGTTGATTTATTGAAAGTTTTTCATAAAGATACATGGTTATAGATAAATGAAGGTAAATCTATTTTCCATTCGATTGGCATGGGGGAAGAGGATCTGTTTCCCTTCAAAGATCTCTTTCCGTATGTTTTTGAACCTTTAGATTCGGGCCTCAAGTATTTCGGATATTTCCTTAAACCGAACTATTACAAAGCTACGGATTGGGGCTAGCTCATTAAAAAACTTGAAAAGAGACTAGACCATTGGTGTAATCGTTGGCTCACTATGGGAAGCTGCCTAGTATTGATTAAAGCAGTGTTGGTCAGCCAACCGATTTTTTGGATGTCATTGGATGCTATCCCATCTTCAATTCTTAAAAGACTTCGATAATTAATCTATACTTTCCTTTGGTAAGGGGGAAAAGAAAAGAAACGCTTTCACCTTTGTAACTGGGACAACCTAGCAAGGAAAAAAAAAATTGGAGCATAGGGGATAAAGAACTTGGAACTCTTTAGCAAAGCCCTGGCGGAAAAAACACTTTGGCGTGGGCTCTCCACTGAGGGGATCTGGAAAAATGTCATAAAAGAGAAATACCTACCTTTCATTTCTATTTCACTCTAGTTCAGATTGGAAACAAACACACAGGTTGATTCCTCACCTGTCTAGAGGCATTTATTAGAATCAAAGCCTTTACTAGACCAGTGGCTTTGCTGGAAGATTGGTAATGGCTACTCAATTTAGGTGGGTAGGGATCAAATTATGGGCCTTGGAAAATTTTCCTATCTGTCGGCACCTTTATTGAATGCTTTAAAGAGTAGTGGGCTAACCTTTCTTTATCAAGCACGGAACACATCTTCTCTTGCGCCTCCGGTGTCATACTGGAAAGAATCACATCAGTTGGGTCCAACTGTGTCTAATCGGTGACCAAGCACTCGAATGGGAAAGTTTTAAACGAGCACTCAAAGAAGCTAGCATACTTCTTGGCCCTTTGGAGGACGAACTCAGATGGTCTGGGGGAGACAGTTCACGATTCCCTATGGTCAAAAATCTATACAAAGCTATGTCATAGTTTTTGTGGGTTCCATCCTATGGTCAGTGGGTTTTAAAACTATGGAAGTGGCATCTGGAATTGAAATTGAAATGTTTTTTCTGGCTACTCTTAAAAAGGAAAATTATGACTTGGGACACTCTGGTGGCTCGTGGATGGGAAGGGCCAAGTATCTACATTTTGTGTCAATGCAATCAGGAGATTGTCTATCATCTCTTTGTTACCTGCCTATTCACTCTACAGGTTTGGACTCATTTAGAAGGGACTTTAAATATTTCTTTGAAATGGGAGGGTGTATCATCTCTTTGTTACCTGCCCATTGACTCAATAGGTTTGGACTCGTTTAGAAGGGACTTTAAATATTTCTCTAAAATGGGAGGGCCTTTTGGTTGATGAATGTCTCACAGCTCTGAACAATTAGCACCATTCCCATATTACCCTTCGAGCAGTTGTGTGTTGGTGTGTATGGCTTGAACGTAACAATCTCTTATTTAATGATGGTTCCACTTTCCCGCTGGTGGTGGAAAATAAGTCGCTGCTTAGACACAATGCAAGTAAGATCTTTCAGGGGAAAAAACATCAATAAAGATTAGGGCACCTCCGAAGCTTCAGGAGATCGTTGGTTGGTTTGATGGTGCGGCCGCTGGTAATAGTCAGATCAATGGGGCCGACGGTGTCATTCAAATTGAACATAATACATATATCAAGTGGGACTTCAACCTGGGTGCAGGGACAAACAACAAAGTGAAGCTGATTGGAGTGTGGATGACTCTCCTACTAGCAAATCTTCACAATATCCAATCGATCCAGATCATTGGGGACTCAAAACTGTTAATATTATGGTAGTTGTGGGAGGTATTTACCTCCACGTGTAAACCTGACGAGAATAGAAGACTCTGGAAAGCAAGAGAAAACCCTAGTGAGTTGGCTAATAACCCTAGAAGTCTTTTCGGCTCAAGAAGATAATTTATATTAGGTTATTAGCCTCCAAGAGAAGAAGTCGGCCCAAAATAATAATAATATAGTGAACAGACATGTACCCAGAAGGAGAAGTTGGCCCCAACAAATCTGGCAAAACCACTATAAATACAGGGTGTCAGTTCTCATTTGACACATCTCAGAATTGCAGAGAGAAACTTGTGTGCACTGCAATTCCCAGTTTGGTGCGCACGTGTGGAGGAGAGCTGCAGGTGCAGCTGCTACAGCAACCAGTTTTAGTGTTGGCTTGGACTATCTCTTGGCTAGGGTTTGGACTATCTGATCAACTATTATTGGTGCACTATCCTTGGAGGAAGATGCGCTACACCTTGTTTGGCTATATAACTTAGGGTTTTCTTTCGGAGTAATTCTCAGTCAAGGTTAAGGTGCTCGGAGGGTGGCTTCGGCCTATGGTTGGGTGACGAGGGTATCGTCAATGGTAAAACGAGCACACAATCTTCTATATTATAATAGGTTATGGACCCACACCTCCTTCATTTAGTCTAAACATTGGAAGGAAACATATCCGTTAGGATATTGAGCTCGCTGAGGAACTGTCGCTAGGGTTACTAGCAGAAGTAGCTTCTAAGACATTGCCACTAGGGTTACTAGCGGGAGCAGTTATAGAAACCCTAATCCTCTCATTGAGGCACCTTAAGTGAAGAGATTGACCTAATCTCTGGATAGATCAGTGCGCCCTAGCCTAGCGCATCTCCTGATACTCTCAGCAAGCCAAGACGTGAAGTTTGAATTTCTGGTCAAATCTAGGGTTTGACCAAGTCAAGCAAGCCATGACTAACTCTATGAAGTCTGAGAAAAAGTTAGATGGAGCCTCTAACTTCAGAGCGTTGAAGACAAGGATTGACCTCATTCTTTCCAAGAATAAAGTGTTGGATATCATGAAAGGAAAGATCGTGAAGCTAGACTTTGAAGAAGGAAAAGAGAAGGAACCGCAGAACTTTGCATTTATAGAGAAGTTCAAAGATGTTGACATCAATGCCATGAGTATCATAGTGGATTCTATAAAGACCACTTGATACCCTACATCTCCCATATTGACTCATCAAAGAAAATGTATGATGCCCTAACAAATCTCTTCTCAGTTAGAAACATTGGACAAGTTATGAGTCTAAAGAATGAGCTATGTAACATGAAGATGAATGATGATGACAACATAACATCATACTCTGTAAGGATCTCCCAGTTAAGAGATCAACTACAAGCTATTGAAGAGATCACTTTAGAAAAGGAATTGGTGAACATAGTACTCAATGGTCTTCCCAAGACATGGGATTCATTTGCCGCAAGCATGAACACAGGGAAGGAGTATCCGACATTTGAATAACTTTGGACTTGTTGTGCTCAAGAAGAATCAAGGATCAATAAAAAAGAGAAACCCCAAAAGAAGTACAACGATCAAGCTTTCACAACAATATTCAAGAACTTCAGGAACAAAAGGAAGTTTGGTTCAAGGAGGAAGCCAAAGCAAGAGAAAGACAATTCAGAAGTGCAATGCTTCAACAGTTGAAAGTATGGTCACTACAAGAATCATTGTCCCAAGCTAAAGAAAAGGAAGGAGAAACATGAAGCATCGATTGCCGAAGAAAATGAACCTACAAAGAAGACTACGCAGGATGGAAGAGACTTCTTCTTCTAAAAGGTAACAACACTCTTCTTATTTCTTGTTTGCATCGTCTCTGTACATATCTTGTATATCTATCTCTTGGAAGATAATGTGTTCCAAGAAGAACTAT
>SNQJ01S0001012.1:528223-550553 GCA_010110895.2 Picea sitchensis | reverse complement strand
TTGATGCTACCGGGTAAATGGTATGTTTTTGTGCTCAAGACCATTACCTGTAATACCTCCCTAACTAGGAGGGAGTGTTAATATTATGGTAGCTGCGGGAGGTATTTACCTCCATGTGTAAACCTGACGAGAATAGAAGACTCTGGAAAGAAAGAGAAAACCATAGTGAGTTGGCTAATAACCCTAGAAGTCTTGTCGGCTCAATAAGATAGTTTATATTAGGTTATTAGCCTCAAGAGAAGAAGTCGGCCAGAAATAATAATAATATACTGAATAGACATGTACCCAGAAGGAGAAGTTGGCCCCAACAAATCTGGTAGAACCACTATAAATACAGGGCGCCATTTCTCATTTGACACATCTCAGAATTGCAGAGAGCAACTCGTGCGCACTGCAATTCCCAGTTTGGTGCGCACATGTGGAAGAGAGTTGTAGGTGCAACTACTACAACAACCAGTTTCAGTGTTGGCTTGGACTATCTCTTGGCTAGGGTTTGGACTATGTGATCAACTATTGTTGGTGCACTATCCTTGGAGGAAGATGCACTACACCTTGTTTGGCTATCTAGCCTAGGGTTTGCTTCCAGAGTAATTCTCAGTCAAGGTTAAGGTGCTCGGACGGTGGCTTCGGCCTATGGTTGGGTGACGAGGGTATCGTCAATGGTAAAACGAGCATGCAATCTTCTATATTCTAACAAAAACTGGTAATAGATTGATGTAACAACAGAGGTAGGCTCAATAGCCTGGCGCTGGAAGGCTCGAAGGATCATATATCGAAGCTACTCATCCATTTTAAATTTCTATCCTTCACACACTCCTACAGGGATTTTAACAAAAGTGCAGATGATATTTCAAAGAGAGCACTCGTGGACAGCGAGCATATTGGTCAGATTGTCTATCATAGGTGGATAGACAATGCACCTGGCACCACGCTTTGCATTAATGTATTTGCCCATTAATCCTTGATCAAAGGTAGCGGGTTGGAGGCAGTGTCTTTCTCTTGTTCAGGAGTTCAGTTATGATTGGGAAATGGATCCCTGTATTAAGGGGCGTTATCGGGATTGCTGTAGGTTGGTTTATCCACAGACAATTCGGTGATCTCGGACTGCAGTGTTTGGTTAATGACCGTCTTCTTCTTTTTTTTCCGCCTTATAGGCCTTTTATATAGATGAGAAGAAACAGCAATGTAAACTTTTATATTCTATCAATATAAGTGAAATTTGCATCCTGAAAAATATATAAAGTTAACATTGTTATGGAATCGAAGTTCGTGGGGGCGACTATATATCAACTAATAGTGTTATCGAATCCCCGTCTCTATAGTTGCATTGGGCGTTCCAATGCATAAATTATATTTCCAAATTAGAGTTTAATATTTCCAAGATAACTTATATTTTAAACAATTAAATTAAATTATTCTTCTGCTCGTACGCGAGAGTAGGGTTGGAATTTAACCTTTTGTCCGTCTGATCCGATTAAGATTTTTTTCAAGAAATGACGTTTAAATTTAATCCCCGTTATTATAAGTGTTCCTATGGTGTCCTCAAATCACTGATGTACTTTAAATTTAATCCCCGTTATTATAAGTGTTCCTCTGGTGTCTTCAATTCACTAGTGTACAAAGTATAGTTTAAATATTCATGTTTTTTATTTTTTTTTCATTAATTATTATTGGAATTCAAGATATTGGAAAATTTGTCATTTCAGTGTTCAAATTGTATTTCTGAATGCATAATATGATTCAATACTTTCAAAAACTCCAAAGCACTCAAAATATGTATGGTGAACCATTAAATTTTTTTTGTTCCAACTATTTCTCTAAAAAAATAAAAACTTATAACATTTAAACTACATTAGCATTTACTTCTGAAACTAAAATGTTGTATGTTAAATTATTTATGAAAATTATAATAATTATGCAAAATAATGATAAAATTAATAAATTTTAAGTATCACCAAGTTAAAAATTCATGAGCATGTAGTTTTTTCTTATAATACTTTAATAAACTTAACAGTTACAAAAATTAACATATATATCTTGAAACTGAATTAGAATTATTTCAATACTCTTGTACCTGAATATGAAATCCTTTCTTTTAACTTATGTACAAGTTTGAAAAGCATCAAAATATTTGTAATAAAATAAAAGTATATGAAATCCTTTCTTTTAACTTATGTAAAAGTTTGGAAAGCATCAAAATATTTGTAATAAAAAAAAATAATCAATGATCAACGATTACTCCTTTTGCATGCATGAGGAAATGATACAATTTATCGAAAAAGGTTTAATCTATCTTTTCCTTTAACTTATGTAAAAGTTTGGAAAGCATCAAAATATTTGTAATAAAAAAAAAAGTAATCGATGATCAACGATTACTCCTTTTGCATGCATGAGGAAATGATACAATTTATCGAAAAAGGTTTAATCTATCTTTTGGGGTATTTTAAGAATCTTACATCTAAGTGGTGCGAGGATGTTGGTTAGGGTAGATTTATTTTGATTTATGTGGAATTATAAAGTAAAACTGAACTTTGTTAAAAAACTATTTTTTCTATTTTTTTAATTATTTTAGTTTATAATTTTTTAATTAAAATAATTAAATTTATTATATCAAATATTTTAATTCATAAAAAATATTTAAAACTTATAAATAGATTTATTCAATTGATAAAAATATTTAAAAATATTCAATATTTTTATTTTTCAATTAAATTATAATTTTTCAATTTTAAAATAATTAAATTTATTATATTCAATATTATAATTCAAAACAAAAAATTTACAAATAATTTTATTAAAACAAAAAATATTTAAAAATACCTAGTATTTATTGATCAAAACAAATATAAAAATTAAAACAAATTGAGAAAGAGTTTTACTAAAATAATATTCATTAATAATATTAAACAATAATATTAAACACTAGTCAAAATTCCCTTGATCAATTACTTAACCCAAAGGTCATGATTACAATCATGCTTGGAGAACGATTCCTTCATCAATAATATTAAACAACAATCAAAGTTCCCATGACTAGTTACTTCAAGCAAAGGTCATTCATGCTTGGAAGACGATTCTTGAGATAAAAAAAATTATAAATTTTTAGTAGGACAAATCTTCATGTTTGTCTATGTCATATTTAGTTTAATATGTTATAAGTCTAATATATAAATTTAGATTTTAATTTATAATTAAGTTAGACATCAAATTGGTGTATGACTTTTTAAAAGAAAATATATGTTTTTAATCATTAGGCTCACTCAAGTTATATATATAGTTTATGTATATATATCAATCAAGCTTTTACAAAATTATTTTTATTAGTAAAATGTAAAAATAATTTGTTTCTCATAAAATGGAGACTAATGTAAACTAATGTGATATATAAAAACAAAATTCCTAATTTATTTTCATTATCAACCTTTTAATATATTAAAAAAATTGACTCGACACATTATTATATATATATATATAACCAAAACAATTTTATGTATATATAAACTTAGCATTTATAAAGATATATAAAAACTTGTTTGTTAATTTATTTTCACATGAAATGTGATGTTAAATATATATGAACTTATATACAATGTTAAGTTAAAAAAAAAAAAACTTAACATTGTATATATAAATAATATATATATATATATACATGGCTTTTACAAAGATATAAAATTGGTTAATTTATTTTCGTTGGACAATTCAACTCTCATTATTTAAGAATACAGCTTATATTGGTACGATGTGAGAGTGGCTTGTCTACAAAATGGAGAGCTTGATGAGATGGCAATGATGAGATGGCAAATTCAAAGGTAGACTATAAAATGGCTACCGTGAATATCTGAAAGCGAGTGGTATTGATTTCCATGGAGTTCTTCACATGTACTCCGGATTATACCCATGGGCAGATTATACCCATGGTTAGAGAACGAATCCTCATAAATTTTTTTCACAAAAAAATTATTCTTTATATTCATAAAAATATAATAATGTTTATATATCTGTGTTTTTATAACTGAACTGAATTTAAAAAACATGGATATCTTTGACGATCTACAACATATCTATGCCAAACAGTCCATACATATGCCTACTAGCGGAGACAAAAAGAAGAAATGGTCTCGTTACAAAAAAACACCCACAAAAAAGTCATGTGAGGACTAGCTCTGAAGACTGGGCTAGTATAACTGCAAATAGAGAGTAGGGCCCTCGTTGCCATCCTCCCACTGAGTATAGGCTATTTTTCCAGGCTGATCTAAAAGCGTTTTCTTTGATAAAAAGTCTGCATCCATGTTGTGCTCTCTATAAATATGACCAAAAGAAATGTCTCTGAAATGTGAAATAGATTCTATAATCTGTTCTTTCCATCTTTTGAGAGCAACCACCTGAAGGGATTCCTTCTTGTTGAGCCAATCTATTACTATCTTGGAATCCCCTAGCAGAATCAGATCTGAAATGGACAGTCTATGGGATAAGGTAAGAGATGCCCATGCCCCCAGGAGTTCATCCCTGGTATTAGATCCTTTCTCACAATTGAAATTCCACAGAAAATAAGTATGGTTATTTATCATTAATTTACCACCTGCCTCGCTTAGATGCCTGCTCTTTTGTGCTGCTCCCTCGAACCATGCAACAACTTTCCCTATCGGAAGTATAACTTGTGAAGTACGAGATGGTGGGACTTTTTCCTTGAGACCATAAATTTTAGCAGCTCCTAAAGTTTTATAGGAAACCTTTTGATAGGAGGGAAAGCCTACATAAAAAAAGGATGCGTTTCTTTCAATCCAAATATACCAACAAAGGAGATTTGGCAGCGAAGAGCAGGGATGATTTTAACGATGGAAATTTATTTTAAAATGTAGAAACCTTGGAGAATATTACTAATCCTTCATATGCCAACTATAAATGTTTGGCGATATTTTTATAAAAATATTCAAATTTCTAAGGATTTTATACAATTTTTATAAAATTTTGACGATTTTTAAGGTAAAATAATTGTGTCCTATAGAATTTGGGCGAATCATTTTTAAAATAGCGATTTTTTTTTTTGGAAAAACCATGGAAAAGTAGCCCATGAGCAAAATTTACCCCTAAAATCATCCCCAACGAAGAGTAGGGAGGGTTTTCCTTTGTCCAACTTTCATAGCAGTCACTCACAGATGAACCAGTCCATCCCCAGCATATATTTAGAGAGATAATAACCTTGATACATACAACGATGGTAAATGGAAAGTTCACAAATAAATGCGTACCTATTTCACTTGATGTTTTGCATAAAACACAAATGCCAGGGCCAATCCAACCACGCTTTTGGAGATTTTCCCAAAATAGAATCTTGTTTTTTGCCACTAACCAAAAGAAGATACTTATTTTTAGTGGGCACCCCCAATTCCATAACTTTCTCCTCCATCCCACAACTTTTTTCGTCCAAATAATTGCTGCAACCACTTTATACACAATTTTTACCAATAACTAGCCTGAGTTGTCACCTCTTGTCCATAGGAGGGAGTTCGGGCGATCCTGAAGATGAATACCTGTAGTGATCAAGTTCTGTCTAAAAATATCCCATTCAACTGCCTATACCCCCTCAAGCTTCAGAGTAAAGATGTCCAACCAGTTAGAGCACAAATATCCCCAGGCTTTTCCACAGATTGCTTGGTATAGATAAAAAATCATGTTATGATTGAGTTTTTTAATGAGGTTTCAAGATAAAAACGAGTCAATTTCCAAGCCTAAAATAAAATCACGTCCGATGACAATTGACTGTTCAATACCAGGGTTCCATGCTATCTAATGGAGGACAAGTGGTAAATAATTTAAAATATTTTTCAGGGTCTGTGACCTACCGGTCAACTACATCGATGCTGATCTTACCCACGTATGGACCAGAACATGTGGTAGGTACTTTTATTTTATCACTCAATTCCATATTCCTAGCTTCATCAGGACTCTCCAAAGAGAATTCGTTTTCAATGCTCGATAAAATATATACAAATTTCTCAAACCCCATCCTCTATGGGATTTTGGCTTCAATATCAGGTACCACCTGCACAAATGATAACTACCTCTTTTCTTGTTTCCAGACCAAAGAGTAGAAAATACTAATTGTCTAATTTTATTTAAAACCACCAGTGGTATATGTGCTAATGCCAGCCAGTAAACATGTAAGATTTCCAAGACCGCTTTGACAAGAATAAACCTTCCTCCCATAGATAACAACCTATTGCACCAGTGGTTAATTCTACTCTCAAACTTTTCCAAGAGCTAGTTCCAATACTCAACTTTATAGCTGGCTAATCTTAGGAAATACCCCAAGTAATTGAATCCCCCTGTGAGGTCTGTTGAATCCATACTATATAGCACCTTTATCTCTTATGTAATAGCATTCAGAGTACCTATATAAAAAAATCTTAATTTTTGGTGATTGATTCTCAAGCCCGATACCTTGCAGAAAAGAAGGAGAATTTTGTGTATTTATACCCACTCAGACATCCTGCACTTGTCATGATTATCACATCATCGACAAAAATCAAATGTAAAACCTTTAACAGTCTAGATACTTTAATCCTAGTCAGAGAGCCTTTCGCTTGACCCTTTTTCAACAATATACTAAAGCCCTCCAACACTAGAATGAATTAAAAGGGCAACAATGGACAACCCTGACACAGACCACACTCACTCTAAAAAAATGTTGTAGCCTCCAAATTGATCAGGACAACAAAAATCGTTGATGAAATACAACCCATTATCCAGTTTGTGATGACCATCTCGAAACTGCATTAGAGAAGAAAAAGATGCAAGAAATCCCAATCGATACAGTCGTATGCCTTCTTGAGGTCCAGCTTCAATAAGATAGTCTGCATCTTTTTTGTTTTAATGCTATGGAGGCACTCTTGTGCTATACCAATAGCATCAAGAATCTGTATGCCTTTGAGGAAGCCTAGTTGTTCTTCATATAGCGCCCGACATAGGATTGCAAGTATCCTTCTTGCTATAATCTTTGTAATGATTTTATAACAAAGATTACACAACACTATGGGCCAGTAATATGAGAACTTGCTTGCATCATTAGCGTTGGGAATCAAAGAAATATAATTTTGATTAATGTTTTTTATCACTTCACCTCTAGTTCTCGACTCCTCCACAACATCCACCATATCTTGGTTGACTAAATCAAAGAAGTGAATATAAAATTTGACTGTTCAGCCATCGGGCCCCGGGATCTTGTCCTTTGTAAGCACCTTTGACATCTCTAGAACCTCCTCCTTACTGCACAGTTTTTCAAGAGCCTCAATCTCCTCTTCCTTAACCATTCTAGGAAAGAGCCCAGCCAAATCAACCTGATCACTTAGGACAGTTGTACCCAGAGCTTGATAAAAAGTTTTGAAATAGTTAATTGCAACTTTTTTAATGTCTCCCTTTTGCTGATAGCATATCCCATCCTCATGCTCAATTTCCCACAGATGCTTTTTGTTCCTGTGATAGCTTGCAAAACAGTGGAAAACTTCGTGTTTTTATCACCACAGGATATCCATAGAGCCCTACTTTTCAATCTCCATCTCTCCTCCTCCTCGAGAAGCATTTTTTCTCGAGTTTTCTCAAAGGCCCTCAACTTGTTCTCATAGTCTTCACCCTGTAGACCCTGTGCTTTCAATCGGACTAGATCAACTATTTCACACTCAAGGGTGCCCAAATCTTCATGTTCCCTATTATGTTTTTCTCTTAACCAAATATTTTATCGGGCTTTTAAGAAATTTAGTTTTCTGACTAACCTGTATTGTGCTCCCTCAGGTGTCTGATGAGTAGGGTCATTCCAGAAATCTCTCACCAGTTTGACAAAAGAGGCTTCTTGTAACCATGTCGGATTCAATTTAAAAGGGTAAGCGGCCCGAAGTCTGACTTCTCCCAACTGAAGACAAATGGGCACATGGTCTGATATGTATGAATATTCAAACCATGCACATATTCTAATTTCTGACGTGATCACATTATCTTCCACAAGAAACCTATATAATATTTTTGAAATCGCTTCAGTTCCTGACCTCCCATTCCTCCATGTCAGCACCACCTCATCTGGTATGAGATCCACCAAGTTTTTTTTTGTGAATAACTACTTGAAGTAGGTTGCCAAAGGGTCATCCCGAGCGTTCTCCCCCCATATCTCCTTTGCACTGGTCGTACGATTTAAGTCTCCAGCGAGTATCAAGTCTTCTATATCTAGAAGACCCACAACACTAAGTGTTTCCCAAAACATTTTACGATCGGTACAGGGACCATATGTATTCAGAATTGCCACCTTTCTTCTCGTCGCATAGCAAATACCTATCAAAAAAATTCTGCCAAGACTTAGGACCGGTGTTAACTCCAAGTGGGTAGGATCCTAAGAAACAAGGAGTCCACCTGACTTTCCCACTGCGCTTACCGTGCAGATCATCCACTTAGGCTTGAGCATAACAAAAAATTTCCTAGATTTTACCACATCCACCAAAGTTTCTTGTAGAATGATAACAAAAGGATAGATTTTCTCAAAGAGACTTCTCACAGAGGCTACTTTTAGGGGACCTACCACCCCTCTGATGTTGAGGGACAAAAGGATCAAGACTTGGCTCGGGCAAGGGCTTTCAATCCTCTAAGCACCCCTAGTTCTATAACATATGATTGTCTATTCGAGCTCGATCCTATTATGGAGGCCTTTTATTAGGAACTCCTCATTTTGATAGGCAATAGCTCCAATCCTAAACCCCTTAACCAGGTAGGTTCTATCCCAGGCTCAATCCCCTCCCCTAATAAAGCATATGTGTCAGTATTTTTGTTGGGTAGTGGAACAAGAGTCCTCCCTAAATAAGTAGGGATAGGGATAGGCTCAAGAGATAGAGAGATCGGTATAAGTGAGGTGAGAATAAGGTCTAAAGAATGGTCACTTAAGGTTGGCTCTGTGTAGCCCGAAAGATTATTGGTGACCTCCTCTTCGAGGATGGCTGGCAAAAAATAGGGATTTGGAGGAAGTAAAGCTTTCGGGTCCTTCGGGGTCACAGGTCTGGCACGAGAGATTGGTGGAAAGTTAACAACAACCAAAAACAGTGACCCACCACCTTTTTCCTTAAGTCTCGAGTCCTTACAAATGATATTTTAAATGGTATCTCTCTCCCATGCAGATAGAGAATCATAAAGCATAGGACATACTTTTTAAATCTTACTGATGTACGACAAGTCTTCAGAGTCGAAACATTCTTCGGACCGCAGCCTCAAAAAATATCCCAAGACTGGTGAGTCCCGTAGCGGCGAGTATAAATCGGCTAGTGATTTCTCTGAAGGATCCTCTTTTGAGAATGAACCCGCAAAATGTGAGCACTCCCTGTGCAGGTGTCATGTTCTGCGGAAAATCAAACAGTGAAACGAAAGGCCAAGATAATCTAGGCATTGGGTGAAGAGTTGGCCCCACGATTCAATGTCCAGTGTTTCTGACAATCCTCTGTGTATGTCAACTTCTGCTAACACATTTGCCATCCGCTTGTCAGTTGCAGCTAGAGCCTATTCATCCATCCTCAGAAAATGTCCCAAAGAGTTTCCAATGTGCTCAAGAGCCGGTTGGTTCCACAATTGGAGGGGAAGCCCTGAAAGGAGGACCCAGATATGTCGAATGCTAACGTACTCTATGGTCGGATTGAACCCAAGACGACTGTTAACTCCCAAAAACGCTCCGGCATTTTTGAAGGAAAGATGCCTAATCTTGTAGGGAAAAAATTTCCAGCTTCCCTAGCTTCAAATACAAATTTGATTGCATCATTGGAAATTTTATGATCTGTAGTTAAAAATCGACTATTTGAACGTGTAAAACAGACATTCCACGGCTGAGAAAATTGATTTTTACCAAAGGCAATTTTTTGCTGGAAATTCTGACTTTCGGTGGTTTAGGCGAACAGGACGAATGTTCATTAACCACCGAAAGCTGCGCTTTCGGTGGTAAATTCGCACAGAATCTTTCCAGTCAACCACCGAAAGCCTGTAACTGCCAGAATGAGCGAATTTTTGCCCAGATCAGAAATTTTTGAATCAGAATGCAATGAAACCTCTTGGAATGGATAAATGGTGAATTATAAAGTTAGATTTGAATGTTATTTGTGTGGGTTAAGATCAGAAGAGGTTATTCAAATAAATTTGGTGTCTTTTTCAAAGGCAAAAATATAGGATTTTTGGTCAACTCAGCAAATTCGAATTCTATTATTTGGAAGAGTCATAAACAGCCTTGGGAGGCTTATATGCACTACATCAAGACTTGATCTTCTCCTATTTTGATTTGATTTTTCCATTTTAGAATTCGAGGATCCATTTTTATAGGATCTCATCTTACACTTGTTGTTTTGACTATTTTTGGCAAATCTGATCCATTTTCATGGATCTAGATTTGATCTTATTGAACTATAAAGCCAAAGACATTTGGATAACAAAGGGTTTGATTTTGGATACAAGTGGTAGCTATTGTACTCAGATTAAAGGGTTCGATTTTGGATAGAGTAATTGGCTATTGTACTCAGATTTTCTATGTTAATACAGATCACAGGTTCCTTTCAATTTTGATTGTCAGCTTTCCATCTTTCTTCTGCATTATTATCTGCGTTGTCAAGCTTTGAATGGTTGTTATCCCATTGTTTAGCTCATAGCCTGATAATAAGTCTCTTGATTGTTTCTTAGACCCTACATTGTACTGGTTTAGTTACAATCTTTTCTCCACCCACTTCAAAAGTTATCTGCTGATTAATCAATCTTTGAGAGCACTGTCTATTTGTTTATCATTTTCATGTTTGAATGCCATAAGCTGTATTGAGTTGTCCCATTGATCCATCTTTACAAAATACAAAAACATTTATTTCTTAAGTTACCAAGCACCTTTGGTCTGCAACCACAAAGGGTTTCTTGGAGTGATAACAACGCCAACGCTTTAGCATCATACTACCCTCGCTGTAACCCCTAAAATTCTCAAGTATACGAGCCGAGTCCTTGGGGATTTTGAAAATGAAGCCGAGCCATCCTCTGGGAAGGATAAGTATCTCAGGAGCGTAACCCAAGATTCTCTCCCATGTCACATGCACTCATTCCTCGAGCTTCTGACTACAATTTTCCTTATACGCTAACCTACCCACAAGATCACAGAGTGCTAATTTGCAGGCTTCTGTTAGCCCGACATCCATACCCAACACCAGTCTATGAGTCTTCCTTTTTGTTTTCCACACTCTTTGAGGGCATTTGTAGGCACCCCTCTTGTGACTAGAAAAATCCCGTAAGTCGTCAGAAGATGCTCCTATACCCGTGGTGGCACCTGGAGCTCTCCTATCAAGATTCCTGTGTGCAGGATGTTCACCTATAGGGTCTAACTGAATCTTGCAAACTTTCATAGGAAGAGTGCTCGGATCTGCTTCTTTCCTAGTAGATAAGCTAAGGTGTGAACTAGAGAGAAAAGAAGGTCATAGATAGCTCAAAGATGGTTCCTTCAAAAGAGCAGTTATTGTGTGTCCTTTTATAATAACTATCGCATATATCATTGACCGATGCCAATAACTCCTTTTGATCCCAAGGATCCATGTCCTCCCCTCCCAGGGAGTTGGTGACCTCACTATCCATTAAGAGTGTTCACAAAACCGCCTGTAAAACTTCCACCTCATGATCAGTCTATCAAGGTAGTTATGGGCCCAGTCTTATCAGAGTAGATGAGCCCCACTTGGCCATTAAAAAAGAAGAGAGGATGAGATAGTTGACATAAGGCCCTACAAAATAAAACTCTATCAGCCAATCCAACCACTCCAATAGAAAACACTAGAGATGTTAACTAAGTACTAAAGAGGTAGAAAAACCAATGAAATCCCAAGGTATGGTCCATTTTCCCTAACAGGAAAAGTATAGGTATAACCCCAGGGCAATGGGAAACTAAAGGGAACACAAGATAAGGTCAATAAAAAAAATACAACCCAAAAGCGCAAGGGGCAACAATCAAACACAATACTATACAAGAACACGATAGTGGCACAATGAAAAGGATTTTTGTATATAAAAACAAACCACTCAGCTACCAAATGTAGCTATATGCCTCACCACTACCAAAAGTAGCTTTATGCCTCACCATGATGTGATCTTCGGAGGTCCTGGGGTCTGGTAGCTCTCCATTGTTGAGCCTTCGAGCTTTCCCACCTTCACGCCATTTCAAACTTGAACCCGCTATCTTTTCTGGCATTTTATAGCTAAGATATTAGAGATTTTAATTAATGTAAAAAATGTATGCAATTGTGGGCTTCTAAGTTGTTTATCCAAAGAAATAGGCAAGTAATAAATAGGTGACTAGGGAAACAAGATTTTCACTATCCACTTTTTTAACAATGTTGGAGTAGTCAAATGAGAGAGAAGGTGAGACGAAAGGTATGCATTAACTAAATCATAAAACTCGGTATTCACTTTGAAGTAAATTAAAGAAGTAGATCAATTAAACAAATTAAATAAGATAGGTAAATAAAATAGCCACTTCCATTGTAAGGAAAAAAAGTTAGCATATTTTCCTTAATTTATGATAAATCACTTTAACTTGATAGATAAAATAATGGGAAGTAAGTGACAATAATAGTTTGTACCTTAATTGTAAGTGCAAGATTTTGACGATTAAACAACAATTTCATCTCAGGAATAATGTGTATTCACAAACCTCTTGTAATTAATATCAGATCCTTCCTTTTAACCTATATACAAGTTTAGAAAGTTGGAAAATACTTGTAGTCACAGAAAAATAATTGATGGCCAATGATGAATCTAATGATATAGTCCTGACCTTCGTGAGGGACTAAAAATGCATTAGAAATTTTTAACCAAACTTAAAACTTAGTTTATCTAATTGTATTTTGAAAGAACTTAGCTAAAATACTTTGAACTTGTTAGCTAGTACCATTTTTTATAAAATCAATTTAAATATTATAAAAAAATGATTATTTCGTTAGGTCTATGTATAACATTTGGAAAACACAAAAATATTTATAGACAAAGGTTAGCTAATGGATGGTCAACAATGAATGGAATGTTGTATTCATGACCTTCTGTAGGGACTAATAAGTGTTGAAAAACATCTTACCCCACCACATAGGTATCTTTTTATCTAGTGATATTCTCACTTTATATCAGATTAGCAACTCACAAAAAAGAGATATATTGCGGGAATATTCAACTCAAATAAATATAGTGGAAGCAAAAATTGAAACCAAATAATGCACACATAAACACCAATAATTTTGGGTAGATACCCATGCAAAACCATAGAGGGTAAACAAGAACTAAAAATGATTTTATTATGCTAAAATCATGGCTCCTGTAATAGGGATAATGGCCCACTGACAGAAACATAATTGCAGAAAAAATTAGATAAGTATGTTTTATTGTAAGACCCAGGTCTGTAGTCTGTATATGTCGTTGTACCTTATAAACACCTCCTTATACATTCCTATCTCCAATCGTGCTTGAGTACACATACATAAATAATGTACAAAAACCTATGTACAATGAATCCCTTTCTTGTGGCTTCACCTTATTGAAACCCACTTGCGGTTGCCTCTATTCTCTCTTCTCTTTGACTTGATCTCTATATGCAAGTGCTTCTCCACCTATCCAATATCTCCTTGAATCATAGCTCTTCGTGACCCAACCCTCTCTATGTCAACTCTCTCAACACAACTCATGTCAAGTGTCTTCTCCTTTACCCTAGCCTTGCTTTTATAATATTGAGTTATAACATAAAACTAATCTCCAAAGTGATTTACAGTTGAGATAACTTCTCACCTTACTTGAGATCAATGGCTAAGTTTAAATGTTAATCTTTAGCATTTCCTTAAATAACTCAATTAATTCAAATAATCAATTATTAAAAGCAACTTACTTTAATAAGTCATTTAACTAAAGTAAATTTAAGGACAAAAGGCTTTAGACAATTTCCACACATCTAGACACATGGACTTGTGAGGAAATACTTGTCCGATGATACCACTAACATCAACACTCCCTCTTAGCGAGGAAGGTATTATGCACCAGTCAAAGTTTGTCTCTGAAGAACACAAACTTCACTTTTACCAAGGGTTTGGTCAGAATATCTGGAACCTGCTCATATATGGAAATATAATAAAGCTTTAATGCTCCCTTCTAGATATTATCCCGAATGAAGTGGAATTTGATCTCAATATGCTTGGACATGTCATGGAGTATTGGATTCTCTGAGATTTTGATATAACTCGTATTATCGCAGTATATCACCATAGGATCTAACTCCTGATCAAATAAACCTTTAAGAAATTTGTGAAGCCAAATGGATTCATAGCTATACATACTTGCTTCCATATACTCTACATTTTATGAACTGAGTGCTATAGAATTTTGCTTCCTATTGAACCAAGAAATCACTTTTGATCCCAAGTTGAAGTAGGACCCCAAGGCTATCTTTTTTTCTACTGCACTTCCTACCTATTTTGAGTCTGTGTATCCCTGCAACTCCACTTCATATCCTCCAAGATATCTCAATCCATACTCCACTGTAATTCTCAAGTATTTAAGCACATGATTCGTTGTGATCCATTGTAGCTGCCTCAAATCGACCATGAACTGACTCAAGGTGTTCACAAGAAAACAAATATTTGGCCTTATGTTGACCAAATACATCAAGGACCCTATTAGCTGCATGTATATCCTAGGATCCACCAACTATGAATCTGAAGTGACAATCTTCTTCAAATTGTTGACCATAGATGTATCCATCGATATACAGTCCTACATTGTGAATCTCCTAAGGATTTTTACTGCATACTTCCCTTGACCAAGGAACATATCACCTGGTTTGCTCCATACCTCTAATCCCAATAAAGAATGCATTAAGCCATTGCCCTTCATATCGAACTCACTTGCCAAATTAGCTTTGCACCTTGCAATAATCTCCTCTACATCTGTGAGAAACAAATAATCACCATATAGAACCAAGATGAGTGGATATGACCCAACAAGTATGTAGTACAAGTTAGGACCTAGCTCACTCTTGGGAAAGACCATTCTCTGGAAGTATCTATCAATCATGGAAAACCATGTATTGGGTTCCCGTTTGAGTCTGTACAAGTATTTATTAAGCCTAAACATATGAGGCTCCCTCCCATGTACCTCAAATCCCTGAGTTTTCTATATGTATACTTACTCCTCAATGATCCTATTGAGAAAAGTTGTTTTCACATCCATCTAATGTATCCTCCACCTCATAATTGAAGCAATATAAATAACAGCTCGAATAGAAGCATGCCTAAAGAGTGGAGAAAATGTCTCCTCGTAGTCCACTCCCTCGTTTTGGGAGAACTTTCTCTCCACAAACCTCGCCTTGAACTTCTCGATGCTACCATTTATAGCATGCTTGATCTTGTAGAGCAACCTAGAACTCACAACTAACTTCCCCTCTAGTCTTGACGCTATGTCCCAAACATCATTCCTCATAAAAGAGGTGTACTCCTCTACCATGTCATCTCACCATACCTGCTAATATGTTTCTTCCTAAAATCTTGAAGGCTTAACATCAATAATGTTGATTAAGGTTGGTTGTCATTGATGTCAACCCTTGAAGAAAGCCCTGCAACACAAAGGTTTGGGTAATGGATCCAAGATTGTTTGATGTAAAGATGACTCATTATTGTCTTGTCATGGTTTATAACAATTAAATATGGATGAACTCCAAAGTGGTCCCCTTATGGTGAAATCCCTCACGGGAAGATGCTTTACGGAGTAAGATAACCCATGCTTAATTCTAGAATAATGAGTTGAAGGACAGTGAATTTGTGAGGGAAACTATCCTAGATAGATAGTTCTTGTCATGCCATTTCTGGTGGTATGTGGAACATCCCATAACTCCTCTTGGTTAGAGAGTTATGACCATACGAAGTTGGAGAACCCCTCATAAGTCTTATAGAAGCCCCCAAGGGTCAAAGTGCTTTGCAAAAGAAATTATTTTAGATAAAGAAGCCATAAAATAGGGAAAGTGTAAGGCTACCTGAAGATATAAATACGAGTCAAATCTCACTCATTAAATACACACTTGTACATTTTGTACATCTATTTTCTTGTGTAAAGATTCTTGTAAATACTTGTGGATACATCTAAAGTAGCGAACTTCTGAGGTAGCACGAAGAATTGATGGCAAATTTCTTGGATTTACAAAAAAACCCATTTTCTGATGTATACGAGGGTTGTCTGTGTATAGGGTGTGTATACATTCAAGGTGTACACAGGATGACTATGTATAGGGTGAGTATGTACGTGGGCTGATTGTGTATAAGGTGAGTATATGTTGATAAAGCCATGAAACTTGAGAAGATGAAGGTGCAAAGGTTCTAGATTCTGAGATCAAGCTCCCAGGAAGGTATAGACTGCTCAGACACATCAGATCCATCCATTGGTTCTGTTGTCACTCCGAACTGAAATGGGCTGCAACAAATCAATCCCGAGGAAACCTCGAACCACTTTTGATTGGGAGCTGCCCCTTCCAACCGGAGAGGGATCTCTCGAACAATGTCACAATAGGAATTTAAGTAGCGTGAAAAAAGTGGCCAGATTTATGGGTAAAAGATGGCCTTTGATTTGTGGGGTTTGAGGGTTAAACCAGGGTAAAGGTCCATTGGGCATGGAGTCAAATGAAAACCAAGGAAAGGAGATAATAGCAGAGATTAAATGACTTGCAGAAAGTGAGGCAAAGTAGGTCTATCTTTCAGCGCTTTGATAAATCATGATGCAGTAGGGGAAAGAAAAAGGAAAGGTCGACGTAGCAAAGGATACATGTAGAGTTCTGAAAATGCAGATTGGTCTTACACAGCTGATAGCCGGTGCAGAGGAAAGGCAATAAACAATTGCAGAAAACCCAAATCCTTTCGTTACAGTAGTGGTCGTACTAAAGTGTAACGAAGCCCATCGGTTAGACGNCTCTTTTAATGTTACCTCTATCAGTCTTTTAAACAAAAGCAATAAAACTCTTGGTATTCCGGGAATCTGAAGCGGTTCACCTTCTGGACTCGACAACTGCCAGATGTTCTGTAGTTACAAACATTGGTGTGCGCTGGCAAAAAATCGTTTCAGGTATAGAGGAAATGAATAAATAAAAAATCTCTAATGGATGTAAATCGATTTCCCCTTCATCTTCACTTACCCCAATCTCTTTGATATCGATGCCTTTGCCTCACTGGAGACAAGAGTTAGGTTGAGCCCTCCTACTGGAACAGTTAGTGTTTCCGGGATTGTTCAGTGTGTTAGATTGCTTCGTTCTTTAAGTAGTTGTGCTTTCAATGCGTCTTTGGTTTTTTGCGCCTGAACAGTACATTGGTTTCACCTTACCCATAGGTGGATAACAACACCTCCTATCTGTTTTAGGAATTTTGAAATTTCACTCTCCAACATTCACAGGCCCCCAGACATCCAATTCCTACCTCAAATCTTATTCAATGAATTCAGTGGGCACAAAACTTAAAAGCAGCGCTTGAGATGCATGTTCTCTGCCTAATGGATAAACAACCCCAGAACTTGAACACGCGACATTTCTCCCAGTACAAGTCGCAACACCAGTGTTTCTCATGTTTATGTTGTTATTGTAGCTAAAATGCGTCATTAGGGGCACCATTGGCAGACAATGGATGCTAATCCTCTTTGAAATCCAATTGAAACATGTTGTTGCTACTTCCTGTTGCCCCAGAGGGGTTTTTGAATTGAAGCAACAGGATAACGAATGGTCATACCACAAGCTTTATACAAGGGCATGAATGGAGTCACAGGAATCGAACGCGCGCCTGCCATGGGTGAAACATCGGTTGTGCATGAATAATGTATTGGCCGTCATGGTGGTAGTTGGAACATGACATAAGGACCAGGTACTCCTCAAATGATAATCGCTCGACTGGATTTCGGTGCAAAAGTTTTTTACATAAATCAACGCAATCAGAATTCAGATCTCCAACAACGCTACATGGAATTAAGTGTAGTTCATCTGATCTTACGATATTCTTCATCAGGTCAATCTGAGAATCACCAAAATATGGCATTCTTCCTATGACAAGTTGAAGGAGAATAGTACCTTTTGTTGGATGACTGGGTCGAATCGTCCATGAATACTTCTGCAATTTGACTGGTATCACCCGTGACAAGAAGAACCAGAACGTAGTGGCTTTACATATCCAAAACAAAAACCTTGAGGGAAATATTCTCGTGCGGCCTCGATCCATGGTTACTCCTACAGAATCTAGAAATGATACAATATCTGACGTTGAAAGCAAACTCTAACACCAGATGTGCAACTGTTTCTTTAACCGTTATTAATCATTTGACACCTCGTTTCAGAGCTTGCCTGCCAGCGCCTCCACATTCTGCACCACCACCGACGAGCATCTCGTGAATGGTAACACCTCAATCATCACCCGAATGGTAACATCCCGATATCTCCTGAGGCTACCTGCCATAATCTTCATCTGTTTTTGGAGCGCGAGTTAAACCTAGCATGCTTCGGGCTCACTGTCCATAATAGTAGGCATCCTATGCGTTAAAAGTGTAGTGTCTATACTCGGGGTCAGTTTTTAAAATAATCACGTTGCTTCTCCCGAGCAGCTCTCATATCAACATTCTTGTTAATATCAGATTGTGAACGGTTTATTATACCAAACCACGGATGTTGCAAACGATATGCTCGACCTTCAAGCACATCCTTTGCATTGGTCCCGCTGTCCATTAGATCAAGATTCGTTAGTACCCCGTCATGCGTGCGCCACGAGCAATTATGAACACCATCCAACCATTCGATTCATACTCAAATCGACGATGGACAGATTATTCGGGTCTTCGTTTAAACCGAATTCTATATGGCTTGTTTCGAGCACCAAATTCCACTTCAAGAGTTCTGCCATGAAAGTCTCCACTTGAAAATCGATTCATTGGCCACCAATGGCTATACGAGCGATAGATTCACATCTTTAGCATAATCATCACACACCAGATCTCAAATTTGTACGGCGGAGCTCCATTTGTTGTGTTAGAAGGAAGGATAAATAACAACTTTCTTGGAGAATCCATTGGGTGACATGTATTCATTCATCTCCACCTCAGATATCAACAACAATGTGGCTACCGGAGCTTGCTTGTATGCCTGGATCAAATCCTTGAATCGCATCATAGTTCTTTGGGTCGGTGAATACAAACAACGCAACTTATTTTCTTTTCTTAGCATATCTAGTGTTTTCCATGCAGTTGGGATTCACCATGCTCATGATTTAAAAATGGATCAGAGGACTCGTAACATTTGTCTCATAAAATATGTGATAGTCGATATTGGGAGCAATCGACTTTCTGCAACGTCTTTGGAGGCAATAATACTATAGATCCTTCATTTATGGCAGAAAACATCTCATCTTTGATACCAATCCTAGCACCAAGAGAGGACGTGAAAGTAAAATATGCTAACCATCACATGCTCTCCCACGCAGGTTCATACCGGCTTTGTGTGATTTCATCCACGTCCAATGATAGCTCCTTCGACCGAAAATAGACAGATTCTACCCGCAACGCCATTTGATAAAATATGAAGCATAAACACACAGTGTTGTTGTGCATCCATATAAGATCTCGTTTCAGTGTTGAGGGTGGCCTTGAAAATAGTATCCTGTCAGAATTGTTGATGATCTCGGCATATTATTGTCAACAAAATTATTTCAATCCTTGGAAGGATTCCCTCTGATTTTCCAATAATCGATTGCATGGAGACCCATCAAAAGAATGTGAACCTCCCCTTTGTTGATGATGTGCTGAAAAGCAATTGGTTCTTGATGAAATATATTGGGATCTCTCGAATATACACAAATATGCACAAACAATCCACTAAAGTTAAAAACCTTTTGGTTGAAGGATGAACCCACATATGCGGTCAACATAACTTGATCAACGAGTTGACTTTGGAATGGATTCTTAAGCTCACAATCTCTATTGTATAGAATCGAATGATGGATTCTTATCCATCTTCGGCACATAGACCTGTTATCAAAGATACCAATTTTGCGTAGGTTGGAAGAGCATTATTACTGATTATTACCTTCGATCTTTGGCAAGTATTCTCTATATCAATATCATACTATCTGTTGATGATGGACTTGTTACCAACAAAACCCCATATATACTTATCCAGGGATCCAAACTGCTCCACAATCTGAAGGATGAGTTTTGCATTATTCACAATACCACGAAGTTTCCCCTCGTGCAACATGATGTTTTTCATCGCTATGAGAGATGCAATTTTCATGTCATCAAAGCCAACAACGAGTACAGGATCAAACGTAGCAAACGCCTCTCTGAAAGTGTCTCTGGCACTCAGGATGGCAGGTCAATTAAGTTCTGCCAATGATCCACACAATACTAGAAGTTCAAACAGCTTCTTATTATCATGTACTGGTACACCCCATTCTTCGTCGTGAAACGTAGCATAAAGTGGATCAGTTTTTAGAGTAATCCAGGTGTATATGTTCTTCATTTGGGGTTCATGTGGAGAATAGGGCACAAAACTTCCACAAGAGGAAGAGGAGGGTGACAGCATGCTTAACTTCCTCTGAGAAGGAGAAACTGCCTTCTTTGGCTTGCATGATGATGAGTCAGTAGAACCACCTTGGAAGGAGTGTGACAAATTTAAACTAGCACTACTTTTGAGCAGACTGTTACCCACATACACAAAATCCTTGAAATTCTTTCTTCATGCCTTGGGCAACCAATCAATTTTGACCTCTGTTACAACAAGTTCAAAAGGTATGTCTTATTTATATGAATAATTGGATTTTGATGTATGCATGAGGAATGGCAATGGAGATTTGAGGATTCTCCCTAGAGATACTAGTGGCTACATGGGATCTTCTGTATAAGTCAGATTTATAGAAATACAGTTCTGGTATATTTATCATTGATACTTCTTGTTGAGGCACATCTTGTATTTCTTGGCATATGGCTAAGAGTTTTTATGGTACATGGTTGAGATCTTGTATTTATTGATGTGTTGAGAAATTGAATATGAGAAAGGGCTTAATGACTAAGATCATGTGAGGGATATTATACTTGTTCATGATTACACATACCTATATGGCACATGACTAGAGAGAGACATACTTGCCTTGAGTATAGGTTATGTATGAGGATGCATGCACATGGTACAGTTACAGTCTGGATACAATGACAAGTTACAGATCTATGTGAAAGAAGTTACAGAGGGTCAAAAATTTTCAAGTGAAAGGAAACCCTAGTTTCAGAAGGCATACGCAGGCTACATAATAGATAAGGCGTGTACATATGTGGGATGCATCACTACATGTCACGTATCTGTTGTATTTTTGTAAATACATGTTCAGTTTAGGTACAGGTTGATACAGTTGTACAACAGTATATCTCACAGTGACAGGTTAATAGTGGTTCCATCATTCTACCTCTACTTCAAGGTGGTTGGACGGGGCAAGGATAGGTGGTTGTAGCCACCTTTCGGTTGTAGCTGAAGAACACAGGGGGTTGTAGCCTCCTTCTGGTTGTAGCCAGAGAATTGGGGAGTTGGAGCTTCCCTCAGGTTGTAGCCTGAGAAACTAGGGAGTTGGAGCCTCATTCCAGTTGCAATTGGAAAACAAAGGATGTTGGTGCTTCCAATGAATGTAATTCTTCAATACATATAAGAAAAAGCATTATGTGGTTTTCTCCCGATTTGGGTTTCCACATAAAACACTGGTGTACTGTGTATGTGTGTGATTGTTTATTTCTTATCGTTCATTATTGGATAATAATTCTACATTGATATAACATTTGAAGAAAAATGATTATAATTATGCTATTACTGATTCACCCCCCCTCTTAGTAATCCAACAATTGGTATCATAGCAAGTTCCTTCAGAAATCAATTTAACTAATGAAAGGTAGATCATGGAGAGTACCAACTTGTATAAAAATGGAATACCACAGTTTGATGGACAGAAGTAAGTTTTTTGGAGCATAAGGATGAAGACATATATACAGGCACATGGATTTCAAGTTTGGAAATCAATTGTAGATGGATACACAACACCATCAGTTCCACCAGCAAATGACAAAGGAGTGAAACTCGGTCAGAATAATTCCAAAGCCAAAAATTCACTTTTGAATGGTCTCAGTGATATGGTATTCACCAAAGTTGCACATTGTAAATCTGCTAAAGAGATTTGGGACAAGATTCGAAATATTTATGAAGGAGATTCAAAATTCAAAGAAGCAAAGCTTCAAACTTACAAAGGTCAGTTCGAACATCTAGAAA
>SNQJ01S0001012.1:517487-528173 GCA_010110895.2 Picea sitchensis | reverse complement strand
GAATGCAATCATAGGATTGGGAGAAGAAATCGAAGAATCTGTAATTGTTCAAAAGGTACTAAGATCTCTTCCTATGAGATTCAACCCTAAGATATCAACACTAGAATAAAGATCGAATCTAAACTCAATAAGAATGCACGAACTGCATGGAATCTTCACATCATATGAGATGAGAACTGAACAGGAAAATCCAGATGTAAAAGAGGCAGCCTTCAAAGCATCCAAAAGATCAAAGAAAAAGAAAAATGAACAAGAAGAATATAGCATCAGCAGCGACGTCTCAGAAGATGATGAAGAAGTGGCCAACTTCGTCAAAATACTGAACAAGAGAACCAACAATAGGTATAGAGATAAGATTCCTTTAATTTTTTTTAATTGTGATGGTATTCATCATTTTGCTAACAAATGTCCTCATAAGAAAAAGAGAAATGATGAAGGTTACTCAAAAGGAAAACACACATATAAAGGAAAAAGAACTACAAAGAAATATTTCAAGAAAATCTTATGGATCAAAGAAGAAATCTCATCATTAGATGAAGATGAAGTCAGTGACAGTGAGACATGAAGAGTTATATTCATGGTAGTAAAAGACTCCAACAAAGAAGACTCTGAAGAAGAATATGAAGAAGCCGAAGAAGAAGTCAAAGAAGAAATTGAAGAGGGAGAAGTTGACTTTCGAGAAGAATTAATGTGTGACATAGAAGTTATCAAAAGAGAAAAGAACAAGAACAAGAAACTACAAGTAGAACTAGACAAAAAGGAAGACACTCAAGAACTAGAAAACATGATCACAAAATTGAAAGTTCAAATAGAAGAAGATAAAATAATTGAAGAAGCACTCAAAGAACAGCTAGAATAAAATGACAGGATCATCGGAAACTTGGAAGCAAAGATTGTCACATTAAGAAAGGATATTCAAAAGAAAAATATCCAAAATAGATCAAAAGTTTTGGATGACATTATCAGCAGTCAAAAATCTCATCTTGACAAGTCTGGACTTGGATACAATTAGACAGAAAATGGGTCAAGCTCCAAAACAACAGAGCAAGAAACAAATCCAAAAATCTATGTAGAAACAATCAAAGGGGGCAGGAAGATATACAAGGAAGATTACAGGAACACTCCTACACCGAGAGGATTCAGATTTCAGAATCAACAAAAGACAGATAGACCTCAAGAAGAAGAAGGATTCATAAGAGCGCCTCCTTTCAGAATATCTTCAACTCCCAGGTATCAAACTATATTTTTTGGTTTATGTTATGCATGTAATAATTTTGGACATAAAGATGTAAATTGCAGAGCTAACAATAACAACTTTGAGAGTCATACACAAAAGGGCTATTCAAGAAGACCTAGTGAAACACAAAGAAGAATTTACAATAGTTTTGAATCCTTGACCATTCAAGTGGAATGTTACAAATGTAACAACTTTGAACACATGGCCAAAGATTGCAGAATGTCAGTCCCTCCTAAAGAACCTCAACATAATAACAATAGTCACAGACAAGAACCTCAGAAAACGTCATGGATAAGAAAGCAAGATCAGTATAGCAATGAAGAATGCACAGTCTCTCTACAAGATAAGTAGAAGAAACACGGTTGGTATGTTGACAGTGGGTGTTCAAAACACATGACAGGTGATAAAGACAAAATTCTTACATTACGAAAGGAAAGAAATGGACCAGTCTCCTTCGGAAATGATAATTCATTCAAAATCATTGGAGAAGGCACAATCCAAATTGAGAACAAGAATGAAAAGGCACAACACATTCTACTGGTAGAATATATGAAACATAATATTCTAAGTGTGAGTCAAATGTGTGACCAAGGTCATAAAGTTACTTTCTATTCACAAAAGTGTGAGATAAGAAAATAAGGTTCAGGGAAATTGGTCGGTACAACTGCAAGAACTTCAAACAACATATATGTGTTAAGTGAAATTGGAAATGAAAAGTGTTGTCTAGGAAAGGAAGATGAAAGTTGGCTATGGCATAGAAGAATGGGTCACATGTATTTTGATAAACTTGTCAAAGTCAGCAAAAGAGAAGTAGTCAGAGAAATGTCCCAGATCATGAAACCAACCAACACTTTATGCAAGCATTGTCAACAAGGAAAGAAAACAAAGACCAGGTTCAAATCAAATGAATATTCAACAACAAGACCACTGGAAATTGTGCACGCTGATCTAGTTGGAACAACTACAAAAAAGGCCTTAAAAGGTGAGAGATACTTTATGTTATTAGTTGATGATTATACAAGAATGACTGCAGTTTGATTTCTCAAGAAAAAGTCAGAATCTTTTGAAAACTTCAAGATGTACAAGGAAATGGTTGAAAATGAGATGGATTCCATAATCAAATGCTTGAGATGTGATAATGGAGGAGAGTTCACTTCAAAGGAATTTATGGACTACTGCATCAGTCATGGAATAAAATGGCAATTCTCCGTTGCTAGGACACCTCAACATAATGGAGTTGTTGAAAGAAAGAACAAGACAGTATAGGAAATGGCTCGAACAATGATAATGGATTTCAAATTGACAGATATATTTTGGACACAGGAAGTGCATACAACAGTTCACATTCAAAACAGAGTAATGCTCAGAAACAACAATGATAAAACTCCCTACAAGCTATGGAAAGGAATACCAACAAATGTGAAGCACTTCAGAGTTTTTGGAAGAAAATGCTACATCAAAAGAGAAGATAGTAGAATGGGAAAGTTTGNAAATAAGGTTCAGGGAAATTGGTCGGTACAACTGCAAGAACTTCAAACAACATATATGTGTTAAGTGAAATTGGAAATGAAAAGTGTTGTCTAGGAAAGGAAGATGAAAGTTGGCTATGGCATAGAAGAATGGGTCACATGTATTTTGATAAACTTGTCAAAGTCAGCAAAAGAGAAGTAGTCAGAGAAATGTCCCAGATCATGAAACCAACCAACACTTTATGCAAGCATTGTCAACAAGGAAAGAAAACAAAGACCAGGTTCAAATCAAATGAATATTCAACAACAAGACCACTGGAAATTGTGCACGCTGATCTAGTTGGAACAACTACAAAAAAGGCCTTAAAAGGTGAGAGATACTTTATGTTATTAGTTGATGATTATACAAGAATGACTGCAGTTTGATTTCTCAAGAAAAAGTCAGAATCTTTTGAAAACTTCAAGATGTACAAGGAAATGGTTGAAAATGAGATGGATTCCATAATCAAATGCTTGAGATGTGATAATGGAGGAGAGTTCACTTCAAAGGAATTTATGGACTACTGCATCAGTCATGGAATAAAATGGCAATTCTCCGTTGCTAGGACACCTCAACATAATGGAGTTGTTGAAAGAAAGAACAAGACAGTATAGGAAATGGCTCGAACAATGATAATGGATTTCAAATTGACAGATATATTTTGGACACAGGAAGTGCATACAACAGTTCACATTCAAAACAGAGTAATGCTCAGAAACAACAATGATAAAACTCCCTACAAGCTATGGAAAGGAATACCAACAAATGTGAAGCACTTCAGAGTTTTTGGAAGAAAATGCTACATCAAAAGAGAAGATAGTAGAATGGGAAAGTTTGAATCTCATGTGGACAAAGGAATACTTGTTGGTTACTCAAGCACAAGGAAAACGTACAAGTATTACAATCTAAGATTAAACAATGTTGTGGAGAGCATCAACGTAACAGTTGATGAAACAGGCAGACCATAATCAAAGGAAGAAGAAAACAAATCAATGGAACAACTTTTTGAAGAAGAAGATGAAAAAAAAGTAGAAGCGGAAGATGAAGAGAAACCAACAAAAGAAAAAGAGAAAGTTCAGCAAGTGTCTCCAAAGGCACCCATTAAACAAGTATAGAATAATCATCCTTCAGATCAAATTATCAGGAACAAAGATGCAGGAGTTGAGACTAGAAGAAAAATCCATTCACTAGAACAAACACACCTGACACTCTTATCTACAATTGAACCAAATTGTTTTGAAGAAGCCAGCAAGGATGAATTTTGGAATAAGGTCATGGATGAAGAATTGGATCAAATAGAGAAAAATGACACTTGGGAATTGGTTCCAGACCAAAGAATAAGAATGTGATCGACACAAAATGGGGTTTCAGGAATAAATTGAATGAATATGGACTGGTGACAAGGAACAAAGCTAGATTAGTATGTAAAGGATATGCACAGATTGAAGGAATGGACTTTGAAGAGACATTTTCCCCAGTTTCCAGAATGGAAGCAATCTGTTTTCTTTTAGCTTATGCATGCTCCAAAAATGTTAAAGTATATCAGCTGGACATAAAATCATCTTTTCTTAATGGGGAAATTGAAGAATAAGTCTACATTGAACAACCAGAAGGATTTCAGTTGTTAGAGAACACAGACTATGTGTGTAAATTAAAGAAGGCCTTGTATGGTCTAAAACAGGCTCTTAGAGCATGGTATGCCAGACTGGATAAGTATCTGCAGCAGGAAGGGTTCAGAAAAGGAAGTGCAGACAACGACCTCTACATCAAGGTAAGTTAAGGTAATATTTTATTAATTTAAGTTTATGTTGATGATATTATTTTTGGTAGTCATGATGACAGATTAAGACAGAAATTTGCAAAAGATATGCAGAATGAATTTGAAATATCGTTACTTGGAGAACAATCCTTCTTTCTGGGACTTCATATACGTCAAAGCAACCAAGGAATTTTTATTTCTCAAACAAATTATATTAGAGAAATGCTAAAGAGGTTCAGAATGGAATATTGCAAACCAATTATCACTCCTATGCAAACCAATTGTAAGCTGAGAAAATATGATGATTCAAAGTCTACAGATCATAGGAAATACATGTCAATGATTGGATGCCTACTATATGTGACAACATCTAGACCAGATGTAATGAAGGAAGTTGGACAGGTGGCACAATTTCAAGCAACACCAAAGGAATCACATGTATTAGAAGTAAAGAGGATTTTCAGATATCTCAAAGGAACAAAAGAGTTTGGATTATGGTATCCAAAAGGAAAGAATCTATCACTTATTGTCTACACAGATGCAGATTGGGCAGGTTGTATTGATGACTGATGAAGCACCAATGGAACAATGTTCTACTTGGGTGAGTGTTTAACATCATGGCTAAGAAAGAAACAATCATCGGTATCTTTATCTACAGCCGAGGCAGAGTATATTGCAGCAACATCATGTTGTACACAAGTTCTTTGGATGAAACAAACTCTGACAGATATACATGTTCAGTATGATGAGCCCATTCCTATCTATTGTGATAATACAAGCACCATCAGTATCTCAAAAAACTTGGTGATGCACTCTAAGATGAAGCACATTCCAATCAAGTATCATTTTCTACGGGAGAAGGTTGCAGAAAAGAATATCAAAGTTGAGTATGTGGGAACAAAATAACAAGTGGCAGATATCTTTACAAAACCACTTCCACGGGAAGCCTTTGAATATCTTTGCCAAAGACTTGGAGTTATTTCTACTCCAAAATTAATTCTTTTTGAATGCTTATCTTATATCTATTAGATTTACACGAGGAAGCACCTTAAGAGGATAGTTTAGTCAAGGGGAGCAGCCCCACATGGAAAGATACCTTTTCCATTGATGAAAAAAGGGGAGAGTTTTTATCAGATGTAGAGGAAAGAGGCATGGTTCTAGGGGGAGAATATTTATCAGATGCAGAGGACAGAGGCATGGTTCTAAGGGGAACATATTTATCAGATGCAGAAGACAGAGGCATGGTTCCAGGGGGAGCATGAGTGATATGATTTCAGTATTGCATCTGAGTGTTTTCCTCAATGTCAAAGGGGGAGATTTCTGATTAAGGTTCGTTGTCATTGATGTCAACCCTTACAGAAATCCCCGCAACAAAAAGGTTTGGGTAATGGGCCCAAGATTGTTTGATGTAAATATGACTCATTATTGTCTCGTCATGGTTGATAAGAAGTAAATATGGATGAACTCCAAAGTGGTCCCATTATGGTGAAATCCCTCATGGGAAGACGCTTTGCAGAGTAAGAGAACCCATGCTTAATTCTGGAATAATGAGTTGAAGGATAGTGAATTTATCAGGGAAACTATCCTAGATAGATAGTGCTTGTCATGCCATTTCCAGTGGTATGTGGAATGTCACATAACTCCTCACGGTTAGAGAGTTATGACCATACAAAGTTGGAGAACCCCTCATAAGTCTTATAGAATCCCCCAAGGGCCAAAGTGGTTTGCAAAAAAAATTATTTTAAGTAAAGAAGCCCTAAAATAAGGAAAGTGTAAGGCTACATGAAGATATAAATAAGAGGCAAAGCTCACTCATTAAATACACACTTGTACATTTTGTATATATATTTTCTTGTGTAAAGCTTCTTGTAAATACATGTGGATACATTTGAAGTAGAGAACATCTGAGGTAACACGAAGGGTTGACGGAGAAATTCTCGGATTTACAGAAAACCCCATTTTTTGATGCATACGCGGGTTGTCTTTGTATAGGGTGTGTATACATTGAAGGTATATGAGAGCTGGCTATGTATAAGGTGAGTATGTACGCAGGATGACTGTGTATAGGGTGAGTATATGTTGATAAATCCATGAAACTTGAGAAGATGAAGGTGCAAAGGTTCTAGATTCTGAGATCAAGATCCCAGGAATGTATAGAGTGCTCAGATACATCAGATCCATCCATTGGTTCAAAAGGTATGTCTTATTTCTTTGAATAGTTAGATTTTGATGTATGCTTGAGGAATGATAATGGATATTTGAGGATTCTCTCTAGACAGACTAGTGGCCACGTGGGATCTTCTGTATAATTCAGATCTATAGAAATACAGTGCTAGTATATTTATCATTGATACTTCTTTTTGAGGCACATCTTGTATTTCTTGGCATATGGCTAAGAGTTTTTATGGTACATGGTTGAAATCTCGTATTTATTGATGTATTGAGAAATTGAATATCAGAAAGGGGTTGATGACTAAGACCATGTGAGGGATATTATACTTATTTATGATTACACATACCTATATGGCACATGACTAGAGAGAGACATAATTTCCTTGAGTAAAGGTTATGTATGAGGATGCATGCATAGGGTACAGTTACAGTCTGGATACATTGACAAGTTTCAGATCTATGTGAAAGAAGTTACAGAGGGTCAAAAGTTTTCAAGTGAAATAAAACCCTAGTTTCAGAAGGCATATGTGGGTTGCATAATAGAAAGGGCACGTACATACGCGGGATCCATCACTACAGGTCACGTATCTATTTCATTTTTGTAGATACATGTTAAGTTCATGTACGGTTTGATTACAGGGAAGTTGTACAGATTGGATATAGGGCAGTGGTACAGGTTGATACAGTTGTACAATAGTATATCTCACAGTGACAGGTTAACAATGGTTCCATTATTCTACTTATACTTCAGAGAGGTTGGACGGGGCAAGGATAGGTGGTTGTAGCCACCTTATGGTTGTAGCCGAAGGACATAGGGGGTTGTTGCCTCCTTCTAGTTGTAGCCTCCTTCGAGTTGAAGCTGGAAAAAAAAGGAAGTTGGTGCTTCCAATGAATGTAATTCTTCAAGACATAAGAAAAATCATTTAGTGGTTTTCTCCCGATTTGGGTTTCCACATAAAACACTGTTGTACTATGTATTTGTGTGATTGTTTATTTATCGTTGATCATTATTCGATAATAATTCTACATTGATATAACATTTGAAGAAAAATGATTATAATTACGCTATTACTGACTCACCCCCCCTCTCAATAATCCAACAAATAGTTCTACTCATAAGCTCCATAGAGTTTGGAAACTTATTCAGAGGCATGTACTCTCTAACTGCACTTGTAAGAGCATCGCCAACATCCTTCAATGTCTGCAATAGCCAGATGGGTCTCCTGACAGGATTAGAAGGGGATAACTCCTCATCCCCACCAGAATTTTAAACCACTGGTTTTTTCTCATCCTTTAAATCTTGCTTCTCCTGATTCTCTATCACTGTAGATGACTCCTGAGATCTCTTATATGACAAGTTGTCCTAAAAATTAACATCTCCACTCACATGTGTCTTTCATTTCACTGGAATGAATATATTGTAACCATTTGTGGTCTTTTTGTACCCCACGAGTATACCCTTCTATCTTGATGGCTCTAGCCTTGTGCTCTTCTCCATAGGAACATGGATGTAGACTAGACAACCAAAGATCCTCAAATGACTAATCTCTAGATTTTCTCTTGAGAAAGACTCTTATGGAGTCTTCCCCCCCAATATACTATGAGGAATGTTATTATAGAGATATACAACCATATTACATGCCTATTCCCAAAGAACCATCGCAATTCTTGGTCATGTACCATAGCCCTGGAAGAATCGATGATGGATCAATTATTTCTTTCTGTAATCCCATTCTACTGAGGGTTGTATGAGATTGTCAGATCCCTCTTTATCCCTGCCTCCTTGCAGAAATCCTTGAATTCATTGGAGGTGTAATATCCCCTATTATTTGAAATCAAGACCTTAATATTATTCACTGTTAGGTTCTCCACATGATCCCTTGAATCTCTAAACCGACTGAAGACCTCATCCTTGGTATTCATAAAGAAGATCCAAGTTTTCTTGGAAAACTCATCAATAAATATCACATAGAATGATGATCCTTGTATTGATGCTACTGACATTGAACCATTGATATCTAAATGGATAATATTCAATATCCCTTGGACCTACTCTCACTGCTAGGAAAATCATCCTTGGCATTCTTTCCAAGTGAACACCCTCTGCACACTCCTTATTGCTCAATACTGAACTCTGGAAGACCTGTAACAATCCCCCTCAAAATCAATAATGCTTTGAAGTGTATGTGTCCCAACATCCTATTCCACAACCCACATAGCCTATCACTATCATTTACCAAATCCCGAAAAAGATTGCCTTGCAACCTGTATAACGTTCCCTCTCTAAACCCAACGATCACTATATTGTCCAGTATAGATTTCTATGGACGTATGAGTACTTTCCCTCTATGAAACGTAATTCCAAAATCCCTATCTTCCATAGATGATACTAACAGAAAATTATTCTTCAAACATGGTACGTAAAACATGTCATGTGCATCAAACGAACCTGACGAGTCAAGCTCGTCATGGGCATCAAACGACCCTACTGAGTCAAGCTAGAACGTAATTGTTCCCTCTCTCTTCACTTAATACTCGACATCATCATAAAGATGAACATGAACATTTGAATCCCTCTACGTTAGAATTTTAAATAACTCTCGTGATTCTTTGATATGAAAATATGCAGCATTATCCAAGAACCACACACTCATAGTCATGACAGTAGAAAGGCAAGAAACTAGTGAGTAATCCTTCTCAAACATCGCTGCAAAATCATCTAGTTGTGTCTATAGTGATGTTGTTATCTGCATATTTTTTTTACCCTTCTTCTTCTCTGGACACTAAAATGAATAATATTCATTCTTATGACATGAGTAGCACTTGATTTTACTCAAGTCCTTTTTCTTTTGTGGTTGAGATGATCCTCTATCATTGTTACCCTTCTTGCTAGAACTCTTTCCTTTTCTTTTTCTTTTCCTTTTCTTACTGAAAAAGGCCAAGTTATCCTCACTACTTCCCTACTTGCTACTCTTAGAGTCCTCCCGAGTCTCTTCCTAGATGAAACCATTCCAAAGTCTCTACCAATATAGGAGTTTCTCCTGAGCATAGAGTCCCTTGAAAAATGGTTCCCATGACTTGGGAAGACCATTCAATGTCACATTCATGATATCTATGTCCTTTTTTTCTCCCATATAACTGCAAGATAATCACGTACCTATGTGATCCTCATGAAATAGCTGATAAAATTATCATACCTAGACATTTGTATCGTTCTAATTCGATTGTTGAAGACCATATTCCTATTCATGTAAGTGATGTGGAATAAACCTACCAAGGAATAAAACATCTCTTCGACCATATTCTTCTCAGATAGGTGAAGAATTAGATGATCCTTCACAGAATCCAAGAGTACCCTCTCTACTTTGATCTCCTTCTTGTTGTGAGCTTCCAAAGATTTCAGATATGTCGATGGAGCAACTAATTTTTCTGCTATCTCTAAAAGTTCATACTCCTTTAATGTAAAATTTACTCTTTCTTTCCAATACAGGAAGTTGGATGCTCCTTCCAATCTGTCTTCAACTCTCAACGATGTTATTTCCATCCCTAAGACCTGATAAACTACCCTAGAAATAACTTGTTGCTGAAAATTGTCCCAGTACTGACTTATACGGAATTATACACGCTTATCACCACTGGAACCTGAGTATGTATGTGTTTTTTATTACTATAGCTTGTGTATATGCATATATGATCCGGATTATTTTCGGCATGAAATGAGAGTGGAGATATAATAAAGAAATGCACAGAGATATTGCAGATATTCAATAATATAACAAAAATGTATCAGAGATGCAACCATAAACACAGATATACAGTAATACACAATTTCTATTAATCAAAGAAATGTACAGAGACTGTAAAAATAAAGAATGAAAGGCTCACTAGAATGGTGGCAGCTTATCTCTGAGAAGAGATGTGACGGCTACTCGCATTCGCAAGAAGATGATTACAATGAGGCTCTGAAGGACTTTTTACAATAAACGGGAATTCCAAAATTCCTAGACAT
>SNQJ01S0001012.1:499398-516073 GCA_010110895.2 Picea sitchensis | reverse complement strand
TTTGGACCCTCAAAATGGCCCCGGAAGTTAAAACCTGCTAAAAATAGTAAATTGCCAAAATTGCCAGAAAACTGTTTTGAGCCATTTGGAAAAGGTGGGTGGCCACCGATATCCACCTGGATCAGTATATGTCATAATACAACCATGGATTTATGATAATTTCCTTTTTGTAACTTGTGTATAGCCCCATGAACATGCAAAACTCTACTTATGCCTCAGTACATCTATTTCCATGAAATCCATCCTTCGATTTCTTCCCACTAGTTATGGATATACTAAGATCTCATATAGATATGATAGATCTACAGTTAACAAATATGGATCTAAGATCCGGTTTAAGTGTGTGCTCTGATACCATGTTGGAAAACGTCTTAACCCAACTCCTAGGTATCTTGTTATCTAGTGTTTTTCTTACTGCATATCATATTAGAAGCTCACAAAACAAAAATACACTGTTGTAATATTCAACTCAAATAAAGATAGCAAAAGAAAAATTGGAAACCAAATCATGCACACATAAACACCAATATATTTGGGTAGATACTCCTAGAAAAACCCCGGAGGGAAAACTAGTGTTGAGAATGATTTTATTATGCTAAAATTAGGGACCCCATAACACGGATAATGGCCCACTAAGTGAAATACAACTGCAAAAAAAACTAGAAAAGTTTTTTTCACTGTACAAACCAGATCTGCAGACTTTTTGAGGTATATGCAACTGTCCCTTCTGAACACCCGTGTAGACAATACTATCACCACTAAAACTCATGTACACGTATGGAAATACTATGTGCAAATCTCCATACGACATAACCATTTCTCGTGGCTTCCCCTAACTGAAACACACACGCGACTGCCTTTTTTCTCTCTTCTCCTTGACCTAATCTCTAGATGGAAGTGCTTCTCCACCTATCCATGATCTCCTTGACTCATATTCCTTCATGATCCGACCGTTTTTGTGTGGACTCTCTCAACAAAACTCTTTTCAAGTGTCTTCTCCTTTACCCTAGCCTTCCTATTATAATCTTGAGTTATAACCTAAACCTAATATCCAAAGTGATTGATGGTTGAGATTACTTCTTACCTGATCAATTTCTAAGTTTAAAATTTAATTTTTAGCATTTCCTTAAATAACTTAAATAATTAATTAATAAAACCAATTTACTTTAATAAGTTATTTAACTAAGGTAAATTCAAGGATAAAAGGCTTTGGATGATTTGTACATGTTTAGACACATAGACCTATGTGGAAATACATGTTTGATGCTACCACTAACATCAACAATAAGGTTATCGATCATCCCATCTCTCGAAAAATAGATTCAAGCTTAAAAAATGATTTCTATTTGTAGGAAAGAGTAGGGTCAAATTTAGCATTTTGTCTTTCTGATTCGATTAATAATTTTACCAAGTCATGATCACATTTATTCACCAAAACATTTTCTTATTGTTAAATATTTTTCTAATTTCATTTATGTGATTTTTGGTGTGTAGTGGGAAGATCTGGGGTTCAACATGAATTCACCAACAAAACCCTCAAATACTGGCCCTTTTGGCATCCCCCGCAAGAGTTGAGTTCTCACCAAAGGTATCTATGGGTGCTGTAGGAACTAGGTTTCCGTAGTGATGAAGGGATGGGAGGCAGTCCTTATAACCATTATACCTAACATATGTTCAATATACCTTATATCATGTGCATAGAAACATAGTAACAACATGTAGCATATTCATAGCAATAGAACATATGGCATATGCACTATAACTAGAAAAATCACATTATAACACATAGACACCATGATTTAACTTGGTTCACCCAAGATTGGATACATCCACAACAACTGAAAAATTAATATATTATTCAGAACATCCATTACAAAATATGCCCACTGCGCTCATACATTATTCCCTTGTCGTTCTATTATCCCTCTATCTCTCTCTGTCGCTCTTTTCTACTTACATACTTTCCTACTTTGTTATTCATCCATTGACTTTCTTACCCATATATCCCTAAACCCTTACATATTTATACAATTACAATATGGATTAGCATGTATCAATGGACCCAAAATGCCTAACGGATTACAATGGTCTTCCTTCTTTTGCGTGCATTGATCTATGAAAGTGTGCCAACTGTCTCTCCTTCCGCCGTGCACGCTATGAAGTTCCTTAAACTAGTCCAAAAATCCTATCCCATCAAGCCCCCACCACTCACATATGGCTCGTTCCGAGCCACTCAGTCCTTCCACTATGCTTCTTGGCATGTCGCAACAAACTTATGAAAAATTTCCTTTGTTGTTGCGACCTTCTCTCTTGCATGTGATTCTTGCTCCAAAATCCTCTATGTTATCTGTGCGATAATGATGGTCTTTAGTTTCTCTGTGTTGTCTTACACTAATTTCTTTACTATTCCTTAGGTAAGTGTAAGTTCTTTTGTCACCCAAAATGCTTCCTCATGCAGCGGCTCAAGCTTTTGCATGAGATTTTGTTGTTCATCTCTTATCTAATTTATAACGAGGTACAACTACCTATTCTTAACTATTGCAGACATTTGTTATGTTGTTGGAAGAGTGGTTATTGTTTCTTTGAACTTTTGTGCCTTCTCCCACACAACTGATAATATATGTTCTATTCCTTGTAAATCTACATCCTCCATCAAATGAGACCACGCTTGTGTACTTTACCCATATAACTTTGCAAATTCCTCATCCAAACTCCTAATTCTCTCCACGGTGGTCATGTCTATCTTATCCCATTTCTCCCTTTCTTCTAGTGGGGTAATTGGTGTTGTGCAAGATTCCAAATCAACTATCTTTGTACGAAATCCCTGAATGTATTCACTTATCTTTGTCACTTTCTCTTCCAAATGAGTGTCTTCTTCTATTTGTACCTCTAGGATATTGCTACATACCTTCTATTTGTACCTCCAAGATATTTCTACTCATGCATTATATTTTGGAGGTCCAAGCACTATTCTACAGAGATATGTTGATATGGATATCGAAGGTGATAAACATAGAAGGAGGAGAACCACAAGGTATGTTTTCACTATATATGAAACAATATTAAGTTAGTTTTCGAAACTGAAAAATATTGTTTCACGTTCAACAATGGAAGCAAAGTATGTTGTTGCTACAAAGGATAATAAAGACATGATTTGGTTACAGAGGTTTATGGAAGAATTGGGAAAGAAGTAGGGGAATAAAAATTTGTTCAGTGACAACTAAAGTTCCATTCATCTTGCAAATAACTTAGACTTCCATTCTAAGACTAAACAGATATAGCTCAGGTACCATTTCATATGATCCATTTTGGAAGATAGCCAACTGAAGTTGGAAAAGGTACATACTAGCCAGAATCTTGTAGACATGTTAACAAAAGTATTAACTAGGGAGAAACTAAGTTCCTGCTCAATTTTAGTTGGCCTTCAATCGTGAAGGTGAATATGAGAATATTTCTATGTCTAAGGTGTCTAAGGTGGATCATATTCGAACAACAGTGGAGTTGTTGTTATCAGTCTGCAAGTGGGAGATTGTTGTTTGTGCATACCGATTATCTTCATGATTTAGAGGTATTGTTTCAACAATGTTTGGATTCCAATTCCTAATGGGGGGGTGTGGGAGGCTTTCTCCCCCACACCTATTTCCAGGGGGTGAGACACTTTATGGATCCCACACTAGCATGGGTTCGGGGGAAACTCCCCTGAAGAGAAAGTTTTGAGAAAATGGTCTTGTAAAATATTGTAATTTCATAGTCAATTTGAACCATTCATCATTAAGTTTCGGATATAACGATATAATCTATGCTAAGGTTTTTTTCCCTAGAAGGAAAAACTATTTTCTTTATGAGGTAATTGTATTGCGGTTGTGTATGAAAGTGAATATTCTATTGTGAGAGAGGATACTGTGAGAAAATAAGAGGAAGTGAAAGCGGGTATGTTGCAGGTTGCATCCCTTCATTTGATGGATAATAATAAAGGAAGGGCTGGTAATTTCTCTAGTGGACATAACACATATTGGTTGAACCATGTATATATGTGTCTTTATTTTATTATGTATCTTCTATGTTTTATTTTCGTATTTCCCACCAAATCCCATGATTTCTTTGGTAATATGTTCACATCAGATCCAAAATCCAAGATGACACCATCCATGTTGTATCTTTTGAGTTCACTTGTCATATTGAACTCTCTTCCTATTCACTTCTTTTTACTCACCTGACATGAATCTCTTTCTGGTAGAGGGGCATATATAGTTATTGTTTCTTCTTCCCCCATTCATATTGATAGCATATTTGTCAACTTTCTTGTAGCAACGAGATCACTTAATAGTTTCAAACAACATGGAACAAAGTTACTTACTTTCACCTCGGTTGGTTCCTTGTGCCCAATTTTTTTCTCTACTTCCCCTCATGTCGTGCACTGCATCTCTTCACAGACGCGCTCCTCTATTAACTTTTGTTCATTTTTTCACACCTCTTCCTAACTAAAATATTCTTCCATTGACCTTTGTGTCATGAATTATATTTTTTTATGCACACGAGCTTCCTCCAATGCCTTTTTTGTTGCCTACTACAATTATTTAGGGACTTAGGCCTCTTCTAAGGATCTTCTAATTATGTGTTGCACCTCCTCATGCACCCAATCTTTCTCTAATGACCTTTGTGTCAAGCATTCCAGTTACTTTTGCACTCTATATTCCTCTATATCCCTTTGTGTGTCATGCATAAATTTATTATACTACATATCATCAATCATGGGAGGGGATTGCATGGATTTTTTTATCCTTCTTGGGTTACCACCTACACATCAACCTCTTGATGTTTCTTTTTATTCTCATGTGGATCTATAGTCACCATATTGCAATGTGAATTCTTCTCCTCCCTCTTCTTCAATAGGTTGGGGAAATATTTAGTGGTATGCTTTGTATTATAACAATACCCACAAAGAGTGCATGGTTTGGTACAAAATATCAAAATGTGGCCCAACTTACCATAATTAATACAAGAAGGAAATATTCCTCCACCTCCACCATATCTTCATCCTCTTCCTCATCCACATTTGTCTCTCATACCTCCTTGATATCCATCTCTATTTGCACCTCCATGGTCACCACCTTTCTACTCTTCCTGGCCCCAAAAGACATCATGGGCGTGGTCAAATTAAGCGATTGCCATTTGTTTATATCATGCCCCAAGGATTTGAAGAACTAAAAAAATGGAGTAGACATAGTCTTCTGGTACTTATGAAGTGTTTGGAAGTGGGGAGTTACATCTCCCCACTATCTACAAATCTCACACCACTCGGTATGAGGCATAGTCAGAAATGGATTCGAAACACCCATTTCAAAGTATTTTCCCAATGTAGGACATTGAGGTGGTGCCATTCTTTCTAGAATGTTGTATACCATACATACTTATGCACCACTTTTTCCTTTTCCATGTATTGTAACTACATTGTGATATCTTTGAGTTGGGATTGCACATATCATATGCCTGCTAATGTCTTGCCACCTCCTAGCATCACTTCCAGGTGCATCACAATATCCAAAACCTCTTCTTGAGTAGTGACCTTTCACTGGGTGAGTAGGAATGGAATATGGGGTAGTAGTCCTGCAATGAACCACTCCATGTGTTAAGCATCTTAGATATAAAATGTAATCCTATCCATCAATATTTTGAACCATTGGTCATAGTCCCATACAATTTATTTATCTTTTTGTTTTATCTGTTTGATTTTTGTAATGCACTTTGATTCTGTCTTAAGCTTCTGAAACTCCCTAAGCATACCTCTCTTAATCTCCATCAGGGACCTAGTGTTTCCCATAGGTATAGAAACCTTATATTTCATATACCACATTAATGATTTATCTCTTAAAGTGGTCTCCAACTGCACGATCTTCGATGCTTCGGCTATGACCCGCTTCACAAATCATATGTCTTTGCATGTGAACGAAGCATGTTCTAAATCATATATACATTTCCCATAGAATGCATGTAACCTCATCGTTGTATCTTTATTCACCATCCTCACTCCAATGTTGTGTCCTCACAACTAAGTACTAGTTGTCGGTGATATTGCTTTAAATTTTTTTCCCTACAAAGTATTGATAACTTCAACCTCTCCTTCACTCATATCTTCTCTTCTTTATTCTCCTTCTTCTACTCCTATGTCTGTGATTTTTTTTCTTTATTCTTGGTTACAAATGTGCAAGGGGGGTCTTTCAAAGAGGGGGTCCCTCCATCATCTTTCATCATCTCCTATGAGGGATCCTAGTGAGATTTTGCTATGTAGTCATGAAAGATGATTCACAATATATAAAGCCTATTCCCATTCCCTAAGGGGTTCTTTACCATATTATCCTATATCAATGCCTCTATTATGCACCTCATCTTCGTGCGATGTTGCAATATCTCTTGATACCCAAGGGGATCTAAATTTCCCCCCTCTAACCCTACTACCACTACTCCTCATATCCTCACCTGATATCCTACTCCTCACATTGCATCTCTACATTGTCTTGTATCCTTATCTTCTCCTCTATCACATAACACTCCCTCCTACACACCCTCCCAGTGCAGTCTCCTTCATGTTCATTTTATGTTTGGCCCCTTGTCTTTCAACCCTTGCTATTTTATTTTCTCTCCTTTTCACTCGTCTTTCATATCTCTCATCTATTTCTCTCCTTTGATCTTGTAGGTCCATTATCTTCTCACGTCATCTCAACATCTTCTAGATCCAATCAACCAGATCCATCTTCTCTCTATATATCCACCTTCGTTTGACCCCCCCTAAGAGAGAGGGGTTATACTCGACTCCACCTTCATTTGACCCCCCCTAAGAGAGAGGGGTTATACTCGACCACCCGATAAGGCTCCATGCACATAAAACCCTTCTCTATGAACAACATTTTGATCTATAGAGGGATTTATTCCAACATCCTCTTCTGAGGGCCTTCAACAAACATTTTCAACCTCATTGAAAGAATCACTATATACGATGGTGAACTCAATAATGTATCCCTCCTTTACTCGGGTGAACCAAAAGTTGATTTCTCTAGCCCAATTATTATTCATAGCTTTGATTCGGTTGACTATAATATGGTACTAGACCAATGGTTCTTCTACTCTTAAAGAATTGTTAATGGTTGTCTTCCTCTTCAATTATTCATAGAACAAACAAGGAAATGGAAAAAAGAAAATATCATGCAAATATTTGTAGATATATCTTTATTTCCTTCATTCAATGTGGGTTATCAAACCCTTAGTCTTTCATTGTGCAAACTCATCTTTCTTTGGAGATAGTTAGCCTTATATTTCCTCTCGATATGGATTCCACCTCATTCTATCCCTCCATCATTCAATACAAAAGCTTCAGGTCTCGACATTGGAACCACTTGTTGGCTCACTTACGCAAATATCTCCTATCTATGGGCAGTTGATGACCTATGGTTTGTTAAGAATTAACAAACAAAACCCCAATTCTTCAACATATCAATAATTAGTTGAGGACTAAAGACTCAATACAATAACATATTTACATTACACATGGAATTACGCTCTTGGAATTAACAATTATATTTAAAAAAGTGAAACAATTTTTCTAAAACTACTCTTGGAGTTAACAATTATATTTAAAAAAAAAAAAATCTCTAAAACTAAATTAACAATTATATTTAAAAAAAAAAAAATCTCTAAAACTAAATTAACAATTATATTTAAAAAATGAAAACAATTTCTCTAAAACTAAATTAACAACAATTATATTAAAAATAAGAAAAAATGAAACGCATAATATAATATACTTGCTGGAAAATGTTTCTAAATGTAAACTATATATGAGGTTTCCAAACATCCAAGTTTTTCGAATACTTTATCAGTACTATCAATATCAAAACTAAAAAAAACTATTTAACTTTCATAGAACTCCAAATAGAACCAAAAGAGAAGCACCAAACTACGACTCAACTACACGGGCCTGTCTGTAAAACTTTATGACACCTCATTTTAATGTACCAGTAACTAGTACAGCTGCTAATTCGCGTCTGAGAACGTTGAAAGGTATTGGCTGAGAACGTCGAAAGATATCCATGCTCGAAAATGAAATGCTTGATGGGTTGGTTACTTATCAAATAACGGATGCATTCAAAAATACAAGGAAGTTATGAAGAGTAAATCACATTCATTAATTTGGGAGGATGACTAAGAATATGCCAGCATCTTCAATTGTTAACCATCAAATTAGAATTTTAGATTAAAAGGTCATTAATCATACCCATTGCCAATAAATATAAGCCTTACGAAATTACACAAACCCACCACTATCATTACGCCACTCAAAATTCCAAACAACAACACGAAATAAAAGCAATTTGATACTTTACTGATAAGAATTGAACTTCACCGTTCAATCTCTGCCATACTTTGCTTCACGCGATATTGATGTCAGGCCTTGGTTCAAAGGCCATGCCACTGATACGAGTGGTGTCAACGTATAATGGATAGTCGGGAAGCCAATTCCATGATTTTTTTTTTAAATTGTAAACAAGAACCACCACAGATGTTTCACTCATTGATATGAAGCAAACGCAATCCCCCACTGCACACATAGACCAGTTCAGTCTCTCGTTAAGACATACAGGCATCCGGGCAATCTCTTCCCACCACAAGAAGAATCTGAGGAGTTTTTATGAAATTCCCAGATAATAACCGACCCAGTATTATTCGACACCATCAGAAGCTGCGATCCAGTGTTTTTACAGAGGAATCGTATATTTCAACTATATTCGCATTTGAGGAATTTCTCTGGTCCATGATCACCATGTCTCCGTCATCATGCATGTATGGTTTTGATTATCTATACAGTTATTTGATTGTTTGATTGGTAAAAGTCTAACAAGGTATGTATATCTTACTCTTTCTAGATTTGAACTTGTGATTTTTTTAGAAAGAAAGACATGTTAGTAACCATTACGTCCACTAAAACTATATTAAAGGATATTGTTTATATATTTTTTATTTCATCTTATCATATACAACCTTACATATCAATATTATTAAAATGAAAAAACATAAAGAAGATGTAAGAAGAAACCCCACCTATTGGGAGTTGAGGTTAGGTTTTATGTTAAGGTTAGTGGTATGTTTTTGTTTTTTTCGCATTCAAGGTGATTTAACCAAAAAGTTGTGGTGTGGCATTCAATGATGTAACTAGATATAATGGTACATTATCATGGTAGGTTTGATCTTATGCTTTCATGGTTTATGATTGTATTGGTTGATTTGGTTTTATTTTTTCATGGTTTGGTCGAAATTTTGCTTATTGTCATTGTGATGTATTGGTTTTGTGAATTTTTTTTAAGACTATGAAAAGAAAAAAAACATGGAAAATTAAGAGCATTTCATAATACACTAAAAATTAGTACTCCCATCACTACAAAGAAAACACTTTCTAACATAGGTAGCATAGGTTTTTGGGGAACCTCCCAAATACATCTCTCTTCTTGATTTATAGTAGAGGTTATTGATAGAAAAGAGAGGCCACAGGTTTTAGAAAAAAAAATTCAGTTAACCCACTTAAATCTTATTCGGCACTTTGATGTGCTCACATATAGGATACACATGGGATTTCTAGTTATAGGCACATCAATAATCCTTACTACCATTCTATAGTAAACTATAGGTTTTAATCAATTTTAAGCATACTCTAATATTAAATGCATCACTTCCTTACTATGTCAAACATACGAAATAAAATTTAGATATTTTTTATACAATAATGATTTTTATTTAACAAAATCACAAACACTTATTGGTATGATCACATACAAAGTGCGTTGGTGTGTTCTCACTATAGGCACCCCATAGGTTGTTTTTATTATCTTATGATAAAAATTTAGTTGGTGCATATTTTAAACCATAAACACATTGATCTATCATTATATAGGATGAATTGGATAAGGATTAATCGTTTTATTATACAATATCTACTTTATCTTTAAAAAATTGAAGTTAGTAGCGTGCTCCTATATACGGCAAGTGAATGTTTTCACAATATGGATGCATGTAAGAAGTGTTGAATAAGGTTTACACTTTTTGTTATAAAATTGTTTTTTATTTAAACAATACAAAAAAATTATTATGCACTTAATAACTTATTAATGAAATAGTGTATATTAACAAATGGCTCTCTTACTTATAAATTTTATAAAATTACTCAACCATAATTCCATTTTCACTTCATTTAGTGCTTCAAACCATATAAAAACCATATAATCATTAGTGATTACAATCTTTGGAGAATTTCTTCATTGTTGGTGCTACCATATTGTCATATTTTTCAATTCTATCACTTCCCCAATGGATTTTGAATTTTGTAAAATGGTATCAAATTTTCATTTTTTTTTTTATTTTTTTTTTAAAGGTGATAAGCATTCTTCCTATATAGGGAAGAGCTCTAGGATAATTAATTACAATCCCTTAATTTACATTTTCAATGGTTTAAAATTTAAAATCTATCTTTATCACATAGTGTGTTTAAGATAATCAACTCGCACTTACCAGTGTATGTACCCCCTTTATTAATAGGTGATCTGAGAATTTCTATGATATCTTTCTCTACAAAAATACTCCAATGAGGTCCTTATATTGGCGATTAATTGCATGTGAGCATGAGCAAATAGTTTCTAAGCATTCCATATTAACATGAGAAAAAATTTCATAATTAGGTGCATATGTGTAATTAAATCTCTACTTAACCAAGCAAGAATGCAAACAAAACTCAAACATATAATTTGACACCCATGTATTAATGGAGTCCACCAGACTTTGATGGCTACATCTCTGGATCTGCTTGGAATATGAATCGCAAGGATGAAACCTTCTCACAAAATGTGGCACATGCTCCTTACAAGGAGGAAATCCCATAGAAGCCTTCTCTTGTACAAAGAGAACTTAAGGCTCTCACATAAGTGACATTTCTTTAGACACCAAAAGAACTACTTTCCTCTCCATGCATAACTCTCTCAAAGGGGCCTATAGGGGCCTCAAAGATGGTCTCCAGGTGGCCCTGCTTTTTCAATTCTTACATAAGGAAATTATATAGTTTCCCTCTCTCCATAATTCAAGGAGACAAGATCCAAAAATTTAGGATCTAAATAAAAGCTCAATGAAAAAAAAAATAGCCTCAGCCAACCTAAACTTCCCTGTGACAGTAGGAAACCACTTGTGATAAAATGAGGAAGAATGCCAAACCAACTCACAAGACTCCCAACTTCCCCTTAAAATTAGGAAAGTAATTTGTTAGGTGGGATTCCCACATAAAACTAATTTCCCCTTAAAACTAGGAAACTAATTTGTGAGTTGGAATTTTAATTTCCTTTTTACAAATTAAATAAAAAATATATGACCACATTATGCTCAAAAATATTAATCATTTTTACAATATGAAGAATTAAACATTCCTTTTGAACTTTTTCACCTATCATTAATTAACATTTTAATGATCTTCTCCATGGTGTGAAAAGTAATAAATCCTTGTGTGGAGATCCTCTTGGATCACACATCCCCACAAAAATCACTTTTGGTCCTCCAAAAGTATGGAGAGAAACTGTGACTTGAATCTCTACAACTAGCTTCTAGGAAGAGTCTTACACTCCAAGATACGCTTCCCCATTGCTCGATTGGCATAACAAATGCCTCTGACAGGCTGCACCCTTCCTCTCTTTTACCTTTGTATCTTAGAATGAGGATGTCAATGCCGACACTTGCACCAATGAAAAATTGTAGTTGATTCCTTGATCTTCATAACAAATGTCTCTGAAATGTCGCACCCTTCTTCTCCTTCACCTTTGTACTTCTAAATGAGGATATTGATGCCAACACTTGCATCAATGCAAATCTGTCCCTGACAATACGTGGATTACAACACTACAATTTTCAAAGCAATACCATACTTTCCAGGAGTTTATAAACACTCATGGACAATTTTACAATCATTGCTAAAACAAGCCTAGGAAAAAACATTCCTCTCACTCAACAATGGCTATAAGACCCATTACAATGTTTTCAAAAGAGGCCGAGGAAAAATAGTGTCTCTCACTCAATAGTGGCTACACGACCCATTATAATATTGCCAAAACAGGCCTAGGAAAAACAATGTCTCTCACTCAATAGTGGCTATAAGACCCATTACAATGTTTCCAACAAGGCTTACGAGGTTTAGGCATAGAAAAAATGTATGTCACTCTCATCATCACTTTCAAGAGTGGTTGATTACAACCTTTAACATCATTAACATTAAGGAGAATACCCCCAAATGTGCATTAGTGGTAAACTCTATGGTTTTTAAACTCCCCATTACAAACATGTGCAACATAATACATAAGGTAAATTCTATCGTTATCATACTCATCTCGCAATTCTGAGACTTTTGGTTGTAAACATGACTACTTTTTTTTGAAGTGTCAAAATGGCCTCTTACCACACCGTCTCAATTTGCATGTAAGGCTCAAACAATGAATCTCCTGCAATAATTCATATCTTCATGCCTTGCTGCAACACTGAAAGAGCACCCGAATCTACAACATACATTCATCCTCTTGAAATTTCGAAAAAGAGGAAAAAATCATAAATCATAAAACTTAAATTGGTTTTTGTTCCAAGGTGTTGAACAATCTTCTCAAATATCTTCATACACAACACCAACAATTCTGACTCATTATTCTACAAATTTTTACTATAAACTTGAATTGTTCTCAAAGGTGCAACTATGCCTCGAAAAATGTTCCATGCATTAATGACAAAAATGGGTTTCTGCCATGAGCCCAAAAATTCACTGCTCGGATCCAAAATCTTGCTGCACCAATGGATTCGTGGTGAAACTTTGAGCAAAAATGACCGTACTTTCATCAAATTCCGTCATTGTGACTTCTGGACCCCTCTTGGGCTTTCTGCCTCATTTTTTGTGCCTGCTGGGCCATACTCTCTGCATTAAATGCTCCTACAAAATGTCAAAATTAGTTCCCATCCTAGGTGCACAAATACTCTTGTCGGATGGAAATTTGTGGTTTAGATTAAAACTGGGTGAAGGACTTACCAAGCTATGCCACTTGGTGTATTGGCAATTGGTGCCAAATTTAGAGGTTTTATTGGTGAAGGTCCTGGGGTCAAATGTCATGGATCTCAACCTTTTTTAATATGGTTACAACTCCCTGGTGGTCTATTCCCTGACACTAAACTAGAAATTAAACTCTGGTTTCGTTGTTTGGTAATTGTTGGGTTGTGGTCCACCGACCACCATTTTGGATTTGGCACCACATATTCTGTCTTGGGATTAGGTCGTCGGATTCGGTGTCGGTCATCCTATGCTCATTTATATTTTATATTTCTCATTCCCAACCCTCATTGGGATAATTTGGGTTGCCACATGGTAGCCTGTGATTGGCCCACTTGGCATGACCTGATTAGTTGATCAACACCCAGTCATTGTTGGCGTCACCTGCACTATCAGTTCTGACATCAACACTACATCACTTACTAACTGGACACCATGTCACTTATACAAACTACCAGATGTCATGCCACGTCCGATGATGATGTAATCATTGTATTTCCACATCATTTTGTACTGCCACATCATTATATGCTACCACGTCATTATGTATTTCCATGCCATTGCCCAGTCAGAAGGACACGTCATGTTTACTTCATTTGTATGGTATTCCATGTCACTGCTACGTCAACATGATAACATCATGCTGACATCAAAATTATACGGACTTCTCTAGTTTCCTTTGTTTGTCAAAAACTTCATATGGACATATATTTTTTGTCGAGACTTTGTTTGACAAGTCGTTTGTGTCGCTGGAAATCTCTTGATGAGCTCTTCGACTTGGTGCTAGTTTCGTTGAATTTTTGGATCTTTGATTTTTGAGGTATTTTGGAGCCCTATGCCTCAATTACTCAAAATAGGTTATCCATGGGCCTTCTCTGTTGTCCTTCTACTTCAGGGATCTTACTGGCATGCTCCTCTCTTTTCTTGTGTTCTGCTTCACAAGTTCCTCCATAACTTGCTTGTCCTTCTTTGGAATAAGTTCAGGATGGAGCTTCCAAAATTTCTTGATCCAATGTCCTCCCATTTTGTAGTGATTGCAATAGTTACATGACTTCATGTCCATCTCACTTTCACTGTAAGGGAATTTTATCTTCTAGCAAAATGCAACACTCTTGTTGTTCCAAGATTTTTGAGGAGACATTGATTTTCTCTGGAATCTCTTGCTCAATCTATCGCTTTCAGAAAGTGATGTGCCATTGCTTTTCTTAGATGGTGTTGGGGATGATCTCATCTCTTCGCTTGAATAAACCTCTTCTTCTACTACTTTTTCACCATACCCTAATCCCATATATTGGGGTCTTCCTTCAACCTCCAGTGTTGAATGATGCCTTGGCCATCAATACCATGACCTCCTCCTTTATACCCCATCTTTCTCAGCAAATTCAAGCCAATGCTCTTGATGTGCCTTTCAAAAACCCCAAAAGAGGCATTATCATTAATAAGGGAAGTAATTTAACATGGATAATTATTTACCTCCATTCATGTTTGTGATACTTGATCATCTTCCTAAAGTTTGGCCAACTACTCCTCTCAGTTGGATGAAGCTGTAGATGCAACTTCTAGGAAACCACTTTGGTTCCCCGGTGTCTGGAGAGAATCCTCTATTATTTGAAAATATTTTCAACCATCAACATTTTCATGAAAATAATCATAACTAGTATTCCGTCCATGACCACAAGTTGGTTTGATCGACTTGGAGGGACTTTATGCTTCTCCTATAGCGGAGCATTCCCCAACTTTCTCCTCCATAGCTTGTAGTTGCAGTCGTAGTTTGATCTTTTCTTCTTCATATTCTTGAAGAAACCTCCTAAATTCAACATTGTATGCTTGAATGTTCTGGTTTATTTTTTCAAGCTTGTTGTGGGTGGGAATCCCTCCTACGGACTTAGCATTTAAGGGCTCTAATCATGCATGCAAAAAATGACCATTTCACAGGCCTCAACTCTTTCCTATTCTCCCAACATAAAACCCCACATTCATGAAATACAACGTTGTAAATGAGATTCGATAACTCTACCTTAATCCCTTCGTTTGATGTTGATCCATTTTATTTCACTCGCTCTATAATTGCAAGCCTCCTCCCAAAGCTGACCTGCATTCACACATGAACAAACAAAAAGTTGCGAGCATGTATTTCATATATTGATTGTTGGGTTAGTTGTGACAATATCATAAAATAAACATTCAACTTGAACACATGATATGGCAGGACGGGAAAAGTATTCCTTTTTGTATTAATCTTCACAATAGTAAACTTACAATATGTGGTCGGCACTGCTCCTCGAAACTGGTCCTGGGCTCCTCTTCAACTGTCCTCCAACTGCTTTGCTCTATACTTCTCTTTTGACAAGGATGGCTAAAGGTTGGGACGAGGGGAATGCTCAATTGGGTATAGTCTCTTTACTATGATTTTCCTCTTTTCAAATGGGACCCTTACCCCTTCTTTTATAGGCTAGAATATTCTAGGTATTTGGTCGAATGACTGGCCATGCATGGACGAAAGGTTTAGTTAACTTTCCCAAAGTTGTGTGTTCCATCAACAACTTTCCTTTTTCATGCTTCTATAGGTACACGCGGCCTGTATTGGAGCAGCTAGCGTGTACATACATGCAGTAATGGAGTAGGGCATGTGGGCCTTTATAAAGAGGGTTCTTTTAACCAGAGTTGTTTCGTACTGGCTTGGAAAATAAGGCATATGGGATGGCATGATGTCAGGTAAGTATGTTTGGTGAAAATTAGGGTTATAACAGGTGCCCCTTAATGTGTGAGGTCAGAAGATCATCTGATGGCCGAAATACATTACCAATATTTATCAACGTACCAAATTGATGAGCCCGGGGACCAGAATTCGGGAGGTGCCATCTGCAAAATAACAATTGTCTCACCGAGGCGGGCATACCCATGCTCGGGATGAAATAAAATCATGGCTACTAATCATATACACTCTGGATGCATGTCATATAACTATATAAAGTGTAGCAGCGAGCAATACACAATGGATCTACAACTCAAAATAAAAAAGATATACATGTATAGTATCCATCTTCTAGAAGCTGATAAGGCCTGATGGCTGGAGATGAGGTCTTCAGAGCTCAAGAAACAACTTCAAAATCTTCAAAACTCGGGTAGGAGTGTAATATGAGTGTACAGCTTCACTACCCAGAGGTCTTCGACGGCTCGTCGGTCATGGACTAGATAATCTTGATGATCAGACTGAAGGCTTCATTGATTTCGAACAAAGACTTGACTGGACTTTAGGGATGGTCGAGCATGAGGGCAAGAGACAAACTACAGAGGGGATGACTCAGGCTTAGAAAAAATTCCTTTGGATAATAGCATGACAAAAGATGAGACTCAGGCAACATGGAATTAACATAAGTTTACGAGGCAGGAGGAAACACAAACTCTCCATATGTTTGGAAGAATAACCAAACAGAGGAGGACAGAGCTCAATGTAGCGGGAACAACTTCCTAATTTCACATTAAATCCCAGGGTTTGACAAACAAACGGAAGGATGTGCTTTATCCAAGGATGACTCATTGTGTTGCCAATACAAACAAAATACT
>SNQJ01S0001012.1:482621-495045 GCA_010110895.2 Picea sitchensis | reverse complement strand
GAATGAGAACTCAATGAACAGTTAGACTTCAAGCATTAAGATAGTTTTGAATGCTTTTGAGTTATTTCATGCTTTCAGTATTTTGATTGGATTTGATGTTAATGAATGAATGAAAGAAGAATGATGAATGCATCTCTTGAATATGAGTTTCATTCTTCCAACATTTGATAGGTTTTAAACTGTCTCTTGAATGTTTGCTGTTTTCACCCTTTAGAAGAACAAGTGATGATCACTGTCATGAGGACTATGAAGACGACTTCTGAATAGAAGCTTAGTATCTCTTTCACATTCAGCCTTAGATTAAGTTTTTACCATTTGAAGAACAAGTGTTGATTACTGTCATGGGAGCTATGAAGATGACTTCTGAATAGGAGCTTAGCATCTCTTTCACATTCAGCCTTAGATTAAGCTTTTGGGTTATCTCCATAAAAAGATAAAAACTATCTCTAAAATCCATATACTTTGGACATGCCTCTAAGTCTTACAAACACCGGATTGATAATAAATGCACTCTAATTTACTTAGGTAGATCTGGAGCTCAACAAAGCGTCGGATGACCCTTCTATGGATAAGGCTAAACCAACCATTCTTTACCCTTCTATAGCGAATGGTTTTCCAAAATTACTATGGAGAATGGTCAACCAACCCTTCTGCATAGAAATTATGAATAACCCTTCTCAACTGATACCTAATTTTCATAAAGTTATCACTATAGTGTACAAAGAATGAAAAATTATCCAAAAAGAAACATAAAAAATGGACTTGGGATTAAAAACTTGTGACCATTCTAAAATCAACATTTGATACATCTAATGAGAAGTGTCAATCCACCCTTCTACTGAGAAGAGAGGAGGATGATACAAGCATATAAGAAGGGTTTTTTGACCCTTGTTTCATCCTCCTACCTTCTCATTAGAGGGGATGGACATGGATTTTCAAAAGGTCATAAATTTTTCATCTAAAATCTATTTTCAATGATATTATATTTTTATTTATAGGAATTTTTTCATACTCTTCCCACTAGATTAGTTATTTTATAAAAAATATTTATTTGTGGAGAAGGGTCCATTAACCCTTCACTAGAGGGGGGTTTATGGACCCATTTCCATAGAAATTTTATAATAGTTTTCTTTAGAAAAGGGTCTTTTGAAATTTCTATGGAGAAGGGTTGATCATCCTATAAATCTCATTAATTAAATAAATATCCTTCTATATGGTTTGGTACCATAGATAAGGACTATCTCTGAGTTCCTACCTATCATGATCCTAACAATGGATCAACCATGTCAACAACCATGTGTTCCCCTTGAGGGATATAACTTCCTTAGAAAACTTTAGGAGGAAAACATTCCTAAAACAATAGGAGTCTATGTTGTAATAGGATGAGGGTACACATTACTCTCTCTCTCTCTCTCTTTCTCTCTCTGACATCCTACTCATATATGAAGTCATATGTGTGAACCTATTGCTACTATTGTTTTCATCATTATCTCTAATCCACATATAAATTTCATCAAGCACACATGCGCGCGCACACACACATAACATAAACAATACATACTAAATTTTCATTTTTAATATTCATCAAATATTTTACTTAATTCCTTTTTTCAAAAACAGAGTGTCAAACTCACCCATGCATCTTATTATATAATATTTTACTTAATATCTTTTTTCAAAAACACAGTGTCAAACTCACCAATGCATCTTATTATATAGACACACCACCAAAAGTGTGGCTTGATTATAAAAACATTGTTACTAGTGCTCCTAATTAAATATTAATATATTGGTAGGATTGCTAAGTTTCATATTATTATTATTATCTATAAATGGTGTTCCATATCTACACAGGCACCAAAATTGCACCAACATTCCTTCTAAGCTCAAATTCGCTACAAGTTGTACATCCATACATTTGGAAGTACACCAACATGTAAGAAAAAACGAATTCATTAAATGTGATTACCAATCTTCTTATGATGTAAGTAAACACTAGTTACAGTTTCTCCTTACATTTTTGAGTCCATCAATAAACATGTAAAATTATATTAACAAAATGCACTCAATGATTCTCATAGGATATATCAAAGCGTCGCAAATGGTTCCTCCTAATATCACATAGTTCGCCAAAAAATAACATAATTTTCCTTTATTCTTTAGCTTGAATGATGTGATCTATATTAATGGTTGCATCAATCATGGTATGTCTATACATTTTGAAACACATTGACAAGTCTACAAAAAATTAATCTTTTTAATTTGATTATTGGTGTGCTTTTGATGTACATAAGCACCAGTTATTGTGCTAGCTCACATTTCCAAGCACACCATCAACTCTGGGAAAATGTATATCTTAAAAATAACTTTATCTTTCTCTTGGTTTATATAGAACCAACAACAACGGTGCTTCTAACATTTTCTAGAGCACTAATAAGTGGGGGAAATTTATGTTATTAAAATTGCACTCTATAGTGAATGTTCAATGTATAAGAGCATTGCCAACAATGATGCCTAATATTACATAGAGCACTGAGAAAGAAAAATAGGTTTTTATTTAAATAGGTTTCAACATTTTTCTCTATTTAACCAAATTCACCATGCATGGTGGGTTCTATTGAGGAGGATTTCAACATAAGTATTTATTACTTTGCACATCATGGAGAAGATCATTAAAATGTTAATTGATGATAGGTGACAAAGTTCAAAAGGAATGTTTAATATTTCATATTGTAAAAATGATTAATATTTTTTAGCATAATGTGCTCATATATTTTTCATTTAATTTGTAGAAAGGAAATTAAAATTAAGTGAGAAAATCCAACTCACATTTAATTATTTTCCTAGTTTTAAGGGGAAATTAGTTTAATGTGAGAATCCTACCTCACAAATTAGTTTCCTAATTTTAAGGGGAAATTGGGAGTCTGATGATTTGGTTTTGGATTCTTCCTCATTTTATCACAAGTGGTTTCCTAGTCTCAAGGGGAGGTTTATGTTGGATGAGATTATTTCTCATTTTTTTCCTTGATTTTTTATTTAGATCCTAAATTTATGGATCTTGTCTCCTTGAATTATTGAGCGAAGGAAACTATATAATTTCCTTATGTAAACATTGAAAAAGGAGGGCCACCTGGAGTCCACCTTTGAGGCCCCTTTATGCCCCTTTGAGAGAGCTATGGATGGAGAGCAATGTAGTCCTTCTGGTGTTTGAATAAATGTCACTTATGTGAGAGCCTTAAGTTCCCTTTATACAAGAGAAGGTTTCTCTAATATTTATGCATTGTAAGGAGCATGTGCCACAATTTGTGAGAAGGTTTTAGCCCTACTAAAGGAAAGAAAATAAAGAGATTTGTATTCCAAGAAGATCTAGAGATGTAGCCAACAAAATATGGTGAACTCCATTAACACATGGGTGTCAAATTATATGTCTGAGTTTTATTTGCATTCTCGCTTGGTTAAGTAGAGATTTAATTACACATATGCACCTAATTCTGATAATTTTTCTCATGTTTGTATTAAATGCTTATAAATTATTTGCTCATGTTCACATGCAATTAATTGTTAGTAAAATGTCCTCATTGGAGGATTTGTGTAAAGAAATATCTCACAGAAACTCCTGGATCAAGTGGTAGCAGAGCAGGCCTGACCTGTTTTGCATATTATGAATATCATCATGGGAAAGGAAAAGAAGAAAGCATGGCTTCATGAGCTTTGTTATAACTCTAATTTGCACCAAACATACTTGCCTGACATCAGACCATCCCATATGCCTTCTTTGCCAAACCAGTACAGAACAACTCTGGTTAAAAAACCCTCTTTATAAAGGCCCACGTGCCCTGCTCCATTACTGCACACGTGTACATGCTAGCTGCTCCAATACAACCCGCATGTACCTACAAAAGAACGGAAAAAGGAAAGTTGTTGACGGAACACATAGCTTTGGGCAAGTTAACTAAACCTTTCGGCCATGCATGGCCGGTCATTCGACAAAATACCTAGCTTCTTCTATCCTATAAAAGAAGGGGTAAGGGTCCCATTTGAAAAGAGGAAAATCATAGTAAAGAGACTATACCCAATTGAGCATTCCCCTTGTCCCAACCTTTAGCCATCCTTGTGCAAAGAGAAGTATAGAGAAAAGCAGTTGGAGAACAATTGAAGAGGAGCCCAGGACCAGTTTCGAGGAGCAGTGCCAACCACATATTGTAAGTTTACTATTGTGAAGATTAATACAAAAAGGAATACTTTTCTTGTCCCACCATATCATGTGTTCAAGTTGAATGTTTATTTTATGATATTGTCACAACTAACCCAACAATTAATATATGAAATGCATGCTTATAGATTTTTGTTTGTTCATGTGTGAATGTAGGTTAGCTTTGGGAGGAGGCTTGCAATCAAAGAGAGAGTGAAAGCAAAGGGATCGACATCAAATGAAGGACTTCAGGTAGAGTTATAGAATCTCATTTACACCTTTGTATTGCATGAATGTGGGGTTTTGTGTTGGGATAATAGGAAAGAGTTGAGGCCTTTGAAATGGTCATTTTATTCAAGCATGATTAGAGCCCTTAAATGCTAAGTCTGTAGGAGGGATTCACACCCACAACAGAATTGGCGAACATATTGGGGATCTCTAGGGTTTTTGGGAATATTTTTTCTTGGGTATTTTTAAAAAATGGTTCATTCCTTGTTTTTAAAGTTTCTGCAAAAGTTTGAGCTAACAGAGATTTTGGTCTTCCATTCCAGTTATCTCTGTTTCTTTGCTTAGCTGCATTTTTTTTCCAAGACATACAGAGGTACACACAACCTGTATAAGGCTTGCATATGTGTACCCGCACCCTACCTTCACACAGCCCGCATGTACACATTAGCTGAGGAAGTGTCAGTCGCGTGTATGATTTCAAAAAATTTATTTTAGAGAGGCAGTCATCCTCTCCACTGTCAGAAGTAATTCTTCTCAGGGGTTTTCTGGAACTCATTCTAGTCTTTGTTGTTTGCAGTTTATAGCTTAGGTTTCACCTCAGATTGGTTTGTGCTATGAAATTTTCTTTGAATTATTTTCTTTTTCTATATAAGAGAGTTTTTGAGTCTTCAAGAGTGTCTGGTCCTCAATACCAGTAGTCTTTGCCAGTGCTTGATTGCTTTTATTTTCATTTTTTTAAGATTTGTAGAGGTACATGCGGCCTGCATAAGGTCTGCATGCGTGTACACGCGCTCTAACTTTACATAGTTCGCGTGCACACGCTAGCCGTCGAACTATCAGTAGTGTGCCTGTTGTGAGATGTTTTTCTTAAGGAGGGGCATTCATCATTTCCTTTGTCAAGAGTTATACCTATCAGGTTTTTTGGTCTTTGTCATAGCGGTCAGTAACTTAGGTTTGATCACAGTAGTTGCTTTCTTTGTCTTTAAGAATTTTTCCTCAAAATTTCCCTTTTAAAGGGTTTTTAGACAGGTGTGAGTGTCCTTTTTTAATCTTCTTGTGTGTTGTTTTTAGAGTGAATCTTTGTGATCTGTGCTTAGGCCAGAGGTTTTCTTGGTATTTACTTGTTGATATTTTTCCTTTTTTCTTTGTGAGCATTCAAATAAAATAAAATAAAACTTTTATTTCTTTGTTTGCTTAAATAGTGTTGGTTTGCATTAGTAACCAGGAAAAGTATTTTCTTTCATAAGTTATTGACGGTTTACTTAGACGATAAGTAGCTCGTAGTCGAGTGAAATCCTTTTTTGAGTTTGTTGTTCAAAGATCTTAGAAATTTTTAGTTTGAAAAGTTGATTAAGAATTGAGTTAAGAAGAAGTTATTTTGTTTCCATCTTTCTGTTTATTTTTCTTTCGTCTTTCAAACATCACTAGTTTCACTTTCATAACCTTTGACTTAATACACACCATAAAAATTAACACTAAATATAAAATTAATTAGACTTTTTATGTTTGTAGGGTCAACCAACTAGTTTAGGGTTAGGGCCTTGAATTAGGTTGGAGAGGAAACTCTTCAAGGCCATTAAATAAAACATTGGAGTCTGAGTTAGGGAATGTTAAAAGTCCAGTATCGTGAAAGTTATATGGGACCCCCGTCTAACAAAGGGGTTAAACACGAGGTCACGTGTGGAAAGGTAATGGAGATAACCCCTCCAAAGTCAGACCAATCGTAGTGGAGAACACATATAGAGGGCTTGTCTTGGGATTTCGTCGATTGCATTTGCCATGGAGCTTCGTGGGTCTCAAATCCGTTCGAGGTCCTCAGTTTTCTTCCATACCACTTGCTTTCGATACCTTTGATAGGTTTCAGGCTCGATACCCTGCTCATTGTGGTCTACCCGAATGTCCACTGTACCCGCCTGGTGATTGTTTGGGCACTGACAACCTAGTTGCCTATTTTTTTTCGGGACATACACAAGTGACTGCGGGGGTATACCACGGTACCTAGGACAAACATCGGGCCATGCTTTGTAGAGTATACCCGGAGGGTGCTTCCATGTTCGAGTTGCACTTGCACCAGTAAGTTGCTCTAGTGTTGGTTGTTGTAACTGTTCTTCCAACTAGTTTAGGGTTTGCTTGTTTTATCTTGTAGGGACTTTTCTAGTGCGTTTCATTTTTGAACGAATAGAAAGCCCTAGTGTGTCTTTGATCTTCTCACACAATGGAGGATCATGAGCTCCGCCAGTCACAAAGGCTTCTTGGCCTCCCATCGGTTACACTGGAGCCACCCCCGCCACCGCTAAGGCGAAAGCTAGACCAACAAGGGTGTTTCGAAGCGACCGAGTTATCGAAAATCACACCTAACCAACCTCTGTTAAAGGACCTTTCGACACCTTTAAAGTGGATGGTAATGGAGGCCAATCCTGTCTCTTCTTCTGGGAATCCTGATATTCTCGCCATGGTTGTCGTCACAGGGGGTGTTCCACCTCCTACCCCACCGTTGCTAGTCCGAGCCACCATGGTCTCGACTGCCTCTACCATGAGCAGTGGCCTGATCCTGTCTTTGGTGATGGATACTGCTCCTTTCACATAGAGTATGATAGGTCCTTCGTTCTCATACGAGATGCCTAGCACAGGTACCAGCCCTGTATTATCTTACTCCACTTTACAGACTTTTGGTCTCGGGGCAAGGAGCTTTAATGCTCCTCTGCAAGGACCCACGGGGGGCACTTTAGCTCATTTTAACGCTTTCCCTTATGGGGGAGGTCATATACCTCCTTCATCCCCTTCACTCGGCGGTACCCACCAGCAATCCGCCGGGCCAAACACACACCATAGTTCAATTGGAGTAGGAAGTCAAGGACCACCTTCTCATAATACACCGGTAGGGTCGACACCATTTTCTTTGTTCGATGCATTTGGTAACAACACTTTATCGTTAGCTTCTTTCCTGACCGGGGGAAACCCCAGTTATGTCCAACCTAATCCTATGAAGGGTACTATTCCTGCACATGGGGAAAACCCAGGAACTTCTTCTGCATCAGGACCTTGGAATTCTTGGCAAGGGTCAGTTCCCTCGTCAGGAATGCCAATCTTGGGCAATTATTTTCACAACCAATGGAACCCCAGACAAGGTGTTATGCCTATGCCTATGGGATCAACATGGGGCAACCCTTCCCAAATTCCTTCGAATGCAATGCATGCCCAACCATCTACATCCTATTTAGGGAATCAGTCGATGATGTCTCCTCAGACGCAAAATCCATACGCTGGTCATGGCCATGGTTTTTACCAGAACCCTGGCCAACAACCCAACTTTGCCTGGCAACTTGGTGCCAGTCAAACTCCAGGCCCCTTTTTCCATGGTTATCAACAACACCAACCAAAGCTACCTTTCTTGGCAACCTTACATTTTCCAAAATTGACAAGATTGTTGAATGATCCCATCTGTCATGATCCACGTTGGCCTCCTATGCTGACAAAATTTCCTTTGGACATACCAAAGTTCGAGGCCAAGCCTAACGAAGATCCAGGGGATCATGTGACCACCTTCCATATTTGGTGCTTGTCTAATTCATTGAAAGAAGATTCTGTACAATTGTGATTGTTTCAACGCACTCTCCTTGGGAGTGTCGTGAAATGGTACATCGAGCTCGACTACTCGAGATATTCTTCCTTCGGTGAATTGGCAATGGCATTCCTAAACCATTTCCAATTACCTATGAGATACAACACCGACACAGAATTGCTAGCCAATTTTGAATAGACAAAAGCGGACCATATCTCTAACCACATCCAAGAGTGGAGATGTCGGAAGAGTTTGATTAAGGTACCAGTCCCACCAGCATTCCTGCTTGAGTGGTTCCTTAAGTCTTTGGTCCCACAGCTATCCAAAGACATCGCAACGTCGGGAGTGTTTTCCGAAGAAGATGCCATCATGAGAGCTCAACAACTTGAGCTAATTTATTCTCAGTCTGGTTTACTGTACAAGGTTTTTCCCGATGCACCATGATCCATACTTGATAAAACCAGATAGAGAGTTGGACCACATGCCGATGGTATTGTAGGTTCAGCAAAAACCAAGCCTGCTAAACAACTGTAAAAAAAAATGCAGCAATTGTCTATACAACATACAACGGCCAGCCAAACTATTGTTTCAGCTGCTCCCCCTACCCAAACGTCAGATGTACACAGTGTGAAATAGACAAATCCAAAGGCCACCCAGCAGCCTGATGGAAAGAAAAAACAACGAAAGAAGGGTAAGGGGGATAAGAAACCCACTAATAATGATGGCAGGGGAAACACTGAAAAACAAAAGGTGAAGTATCCATGTAACCTGTGCGCGGAGGACCACCCGACCCACTAGTGCCCTCAGCTTGTAGAGGCCCAAAAGTTTGTGTCACAACAATAGCCTACTATGTTAACGAATCCATTCCAACATGGAAAAAACCTAACCCAAGCCTCTACAAGCGTGGAAGGGGGCAGCCAAGGACCCTCTCCGTCTTCGAACAATCCTGCATCCGCGAATGTGTATATGATGAAAGGTGATTCTTTTCTATTGACTAGAGCACATGACTATAGTAACAAAAGCACCTATGAGAAAGGAAAAGAAGCCGAAATCCCATCTCTCCCTCTCTAGATCGAGAAGAATTTGGGTGAAACAATGACACGCATCCCAGAAGGTGCGTTCAAGAAAGATTCTCACAACCCAAATGCAAGGGATGCCCAGAACTATTCTATGGTGGAGGATTTATCTCAAACCCCTTGCGCGATGTCCGCTTTGGAGGTCCTCCAGAGCTTCCCTTCCTAGAGGAAAGCTTTGTTAGCAGATTTAGGATCCATCGAGACTTGTAATCTAGGTACAATCATGCTAGATACAACCGACTTAAAACGTCGTCTCCCTTACCACGTACCATTTCAGATAGTAGTGTCTTACCCCACGAAAAAATTTACTTGACACATTTTCCGCATGGTGGTTGATGAGGGAGCCTCGACATGCTTCATGTCATTGGCATGTTGGAAGGCCACTGGCCAGCCTGTTTTGTCTCCGTCACCTACTCTTCTTACCTCTTTAGACGATCGTTCGTTCCAACCACATGGCATCATCCCCTTTTTTCCCATGCAATTAGGAGGGAAGACCGTGTGCGTCAAAGTAGAAGTAGTCGACGCATCCCTCAACTACAATCTCTTGTTAGGTAGGAGTTGGACCTATGCCATGCAAGCAGTGGTTGCTACAGTTTTTTGGGTCTTGTTTTTTCCACACGAAGGCCGGATCGTGACCATTGATCAATTTTCCATCTCCAGACCTGACCCTTCATTGGGGGCATCCACGGTCCCGATGATTGGTAATCCCCAATTGGGCATCGTTAACGTAGGGGTTGGTTTCTACCCATCCTTGATGGGTAATTTCGATTACCCGCCTCCTCAAGGTGATGTCAAGTTTGTATCAGACCACCATAAGGTTGATATTTTCCAAGTTTCGTCGTTTCACACGACTTACTTCAACGATCCATGGATTCTTCCTTCCCCATCAACCACAATGGAAGGGATAGGGAACCCTGGTATGTTCATTCCCTTATTCACGGCAGAGGTAGCATACTCTTTAGTCCAGCAAGCTTCAGCCGACACTGATCCGACTCCTGCACAAGAGTTATATCCGATCCCAGAGCCTATTTGGGCTCAAGGTTCCCTCGCTGGTACCGGTTCATTAGACTTAGTATTTCCCTTAGACGAGGCAATCATTGAAGAAATAACTAGTCTAGACAAACCCTGGGATGATCTCCATCATAGATCATACTTCCTCCCAGAGTTAAGCAGAATCGAAGCAAGGGAATTCACTTTGACTATGACTAGAGATAGGTCTTGTCCTATCAATCCCTTGGCCACACATGAGGTTTATGATGAGGGTAATATGGCAATATCATTGAAACTATACCAGTTAATATCTCCAGAACCCTTGGCATCATGGAGAATGTTTTTGTCGGAGTTGATTGTTCCCCCGAAGAGATTCAAATCTACACAGACTTATTTAAAGAATTTCGCGACATTTTTTCTTGGTCTTATGAGGAAATGCTAGGCATTGATCCAAAAATAGTCAAACATGAAATCACAACTTATTTGGATGCCAAGCCAATTCGGCAGAAGCTTCATCTAGTTAATCCCAGGAAAGAAGCAACCATTAAGTTTGAAGTCGAGAAACTGCTCAAATTCGGTTTTATCTATCCTATCCATTTGACCCAATGGGTGTCAAATCCTGTGTCGATAAACAAAAAACAGGGCATGATTCGCGTATGTACAAACTTCCGTGATTTGAACAAGGCCTATCCAAAAGATAATTTTCCCACACCATTCATTGACCAGATAATTGATGAATGTGCAGGTTGCGAGGCCTTTTCTTTCACGGATGGTTTTTCAGGATATAATCAGATACAAATCAAACCTGAAGACCAACATAAAACTACATTCATTTGTCCATGGGGTACATTTGCCTATCGTAAGATGCTTTTTGGGCTCAAAAATGCTGGAGCTACCTTCCAACGGGCCATGTCTTTTGCTTTCCATGATCTCAAGCATATAGTCGAAGCCTATTTAGATGATTTAGTATCACGATCTTGCAAGAGAACGGATCATCCCACTCACCTCTAACTTATCTTTGAGCGGTGTTGCTACTTCCAGATTCGCTTGAATCCAAACAAATGCAGCTTTTGCATAACATCAAGATGTTTGTTAAGTTTCATAGTGTCGACAATAGGGATCATGGTCGATCCTCTTAAGGTTGAAGCAATAGTTCAGTTGCCTCCCCCATGCACAATCCTTCAACTTCAGAGTCTACAGGGAAAGGAGAACTTTTTGAGGTGTTTCATCGCCAATTATGCCGATATCACAAAGGGATTTATGCTCTTACTGAAGAAAGAAGTTCCTTTTCATTGGGATGATTTCGACCAACGCTCCTTCACAGCATTGAAACATGCCCTCACAATTGCCCCTCTGCTTTGACCACCCAATTATAACAAAGATTTCTTATTATACTTGGCTGCAGCAGAGTCAACCATTGGCATGGTATTAGTTCAGGAAGATGATTGGCTCTCAGAGTATGTGATCTATTACCTGAGCCGAGGCCTCGTCGGATCGGAACTCAATTATTCTCATATCGAAAAACTTGTGTTGGCAGCAGTTGATGCTATCCAATGGTTCTATCATTATGTTTTTTTCCGCAAGACCATCGTCATTGCCATCGTGAATCTGTTTCAATACATGTTGATAGGACGAGCAATCGATAGAAAGATCAACAGATGGATAGTCATCCTCCAGGAATTTGACTTAGATTTCATTTTAGTGAAATCCAAAAAGTCATTGGTCTTCGCGAAACTTATCTCGGAACTTCCAGTCGAGTCAGGTGATGTTGTGCCCGAAGGATCGCCTATCCGAGGATATATGTTTTTTATAGCATCTTCAGACCCCTGGTATGGAGATATTCTTTTCTATCTCCATACTTTGAAGTGCCCGGCCTCTGCTTCTCATGATGAACGTCGTCATATACATCATCAGGCCAAGAATTATCTCATCCTCGAGGACACTCTCTATCGTCGAGGTGTATATTGCATTCTTCGTCGATCCCTCACTCATGAAGAAGAGGAAATCATTCTTAACGATTGTCATACTGGAGCGTGTGGCGGTCACTTGTCTGGGTTGGCAACAACCCAAAAGATTTTATGAGCCGGTCACTTTTGGCCGACACTAATCAAAGATTGTATCGAAACAGTCAAGAAGTGCCACCCATGTTAGATATTCTGTAGGAATATGAGGGCACATCCCGCTCCCATGTTTCCTAGAATCATAGTTGGTCCCTTCACCAAGTGGGGAATTGATTACACTACATGCAACCCTCCTTCAGCAAGGGGGCACCGTTATATCATTGTAGTCGTAGACTACTTCACGAAGTGGGTCGAAGCTATGCCAACGTTTAAAGATGATGGAGAGACTGCAACTCTCTTTTTGTTCAACCAGATA
>SNQJ01S0001012.1:399963-482571 GCA_010110895.2 Picea sitchensis | reverse complement strand
TAGATTAAGCTTTTGGGTTATCTCCATAAAAAGATAAAAACTATCTCTAAAATCCATATACTTTGGACATGCCTCTAAGTCTTACAAACACCGGATTGATAATAAATGCACTCTAATTTACTTAGGTAGATCTGAGCTCAACAGTCCATACTGGGGAGAGAAAAAGGTTTGTTTCGCAAACCAAAATTTATGACTCAACCTAACCCAAATCAACCAAATTTTCAAATTGGTCATGGAAATCAACATAGAATATTACACCAATTGTATAATCTGGAAATAACAACAGCCAGGACTATAGAATAATTAGAAAATTCTTGGGAAATTCTTGCTTGTGAAGAAGAAAGAGAGATTGGAAAAAGACAAAGACAAAGGGTTGGAAATTGAGAAAAAGACAAGAAATGTATAAAGGACCAATAACAAGAAGTAGAAGCAAACAAATTTGAAATATTGAAGTTGGGGAAAGTTATGAAATTGAGACAAGATAAATTCAAAGGATGGGTGACAGAGAAGAAAGAATAAATGAAATTCTTGAAAATCGAGAAGAAAGAATAAATGAAATTCTTGAATATCTAGAAAGACAAAGAATACCACTGAGAAGGGTAAGGAATAACCCACTTAATATTTTTGGGGCGAAACATCAGTTACCTACTCTTCCACAAGGAGTATTACCAGTGTTTTCAGGAGATGGATTAATGGACCCAAAAAGACACAATGTGGATCGTTTTTTATATATGTGTGAAATACATCTAATAGAACACGATGATGTAATGGTGAGAATGTTCCTACAAACATTGATAGGCTCAGACTATGAATGGTATATATCTCTTCCATCCTAGTCAATTATTTCCTTTGATGATATAGAATCTATGTTTATGACCATATACGCACCTCCAGTCACGTACCACACTTTATTGACTCAATTCACCCAAATCCATTTGAAGAAAGGTGAAAGGATAAGAGATTTCAATTTGTGATTTTACAAAGTACTAAATCAAATTACACAAAATCAAATACCAAATGACCCAGTTGTGCTTGGGTGTTATAAAAATGTTATGCTAGCTAATGTAAAATATGCTATCAGGGATGCTCAAATAGATGATTTAGATGGATCTATGAGAAAGGAAATGGAAATGGAAGAAATTATGATAGAAACAAATGTTGATCCTGAAATTATCCTTGGAAAAATTCAAAGAGAAATGGATAACCTTACCATAGTAGATCAAGGAGCTTCAGGCTCAAAGAATGTAGAGAAATGAGGAATTATTGGTGGAATATTTCAAGGTGTTATCCCAAATGTAATAAATTATCCAGTCGCATCCCGAGAAACCAAAAAAAGAATTGATATAATTCAAATTAATAGAACCATTCGAAAAATGCAAAATGAACTGACAAGGTTAAGAAGAGTTGGAAACCTTCCTCGATAATATTAAAACTTTAGAATTCATGAGAAAAAAGAAGGATTCCTACTCAGGAGAAAAGAGAAAGAAAATATAGGAGGAATGAAGAAAAGAGACCAAGAGAACCTCGGGCACCAAACCCAAATGATCTTGAATTAGACAAAGTCGTCATTGAAGAAAACTTTGAATACCTTGACATGGAGTCAAACACTATGCAAGATGATCTTATAGAATTAGTACAGATTGATGAATTGGAATATTTTTTTTACATTTTCAACGAACAAGATGAATCTGATATTTTGCAAAAAAATGGTGTCCAAAAAAGGGCACAAGTAAACAAGTTAAAACAAAAACAAGTTCCAAAAAAAGAGAATACTAAGTCAGATCAAGTAGAGATAATGAAGCAACAAGTTTTTTCTAACCAAACAAAGACTCCACAACCAATGACATATAATATAATGGATGATATTTTGAAACTCGTAATTACTTTTCCTTTTATGGAAGTTGTCAAAATTCCATAGCAAAGGGAAAATCTGTTGAAAATACTATATGATGGAGAGACAAAAATGGAAGTTGGAGTTATAAGCTCAAAGTAGCAACAAAGCTATTCTTTAGCTAAACCCAAATCAAAGGTTTCACCATTTTACATTGCCATAGAGAATCATGAAGACATATTGCACAACCATTTGATTGATAGTGGGGCTACCAACAACATTATGACTTTATCAATGATGTAGGCACTCGGGATGGAATGTACCAAACATTATGAGACTGGTGAAATCATTTATTCTATTGACTCGAGAAAATTCCTGGCCTATGGAGAGATTAAATACTTTTGTGGTTGGCTAAGTGTATCCCCTCATATCACAACCATCTTCGATGATGTAGTAGTATATATGCCTCCAACATATGGAGTTTTCCTTGATAGGGATTGTTCCTCAATTATTGGGGGTTATATCATGAATGATGGAAGTTGTATGATGTTTCCAAATAAATATGGAACAAATGGTAAGGATCTCCAAAGAAGTAAGAAAACATTTTTCCTTCAGAAGAAAGGAAAATGAATTGATGACAAATTATCTTGATGTTGGAGTGGGAAACTATGTTTTCTTTGATTCAGAACATATTTTCACTCAAGAGAAGACAAAAGAAAAAGATTTTTTTCAAGGATTTTAGAAAATTTCCTTTGATGGTACATGTTCTAAGTCGAGAAATGGAGCAGGAATTACTTTTAAAATCCCTGAAGTTGTTATATATCCTCATGACATAAGACTTGAATTTCCATGCACTAATAATGAAGTGGAATACAAGGCATTAATTCAAGGTATGATCATTTCCATTCAAATGAAGATAAAAAACTTAGTAGTCACTAGTGATTCTGAATTGATTATAAATCATGTCAGAAGAAAATATAAAGTAAAAAGGAAGAAATTGAAATGTTACACCAAAAGAGTGGCAGAGCTCATGGACTCTTTCAAATACTTCAGAATATCATTTATCCCCAAGGATAAGAGTCAAAAAGTTGATGGATTGGCAGTTACTGCATCCCTGTTTAATATAGAAAATTTACAACAAGACGACACTTATCATGTGAAGACTATTTTTGGACCATCAGTCCCAAACAATAAAAAATACTTACAATTTTTTTAGAATGATGAACATGTGGTAAATGTTTTCACAAATGATGACACCATAACTAAAGCAGATCCAAAATAGAGTCAAAATTTGCAAGAAAAAATTCACGAGCAAAGTAAAAAACCTTCTCCAATGAAATATGTCAATTTGGAATCCCTATTTACAAGAGATGATCAAACCAAAATTTCAAAACTACTCGAAGAGCCTTCTATTAGAAAAGTCCAAGAAACACATAAGATAAACATTGGTACTCCTAAATTAACAAGGTATATAAACATGGGTACCAGTTGTACTAAAGAAGAGAGGGAAAAATACACTCAACATTTCAAATATTTTCAAGATGTGTTTGCATGGAGTTACAATGATTTAAAGGAATATTATAAATAAATATTCCAACATATCACACCTCTGAAAGAAGGGGGAAAACCTTTTAAAAAAAAGTTGAGAATAACAAACCCCAAGATAAAGCCTTTGGTAAAAATAGAAATTGAGAAATTATAAAAAGCTAGCATAATTTCTCCCATTAGACATTCAGATTGGCTTTCAAATCCAGTAGTGGTTGGGAAGAAGACCAGTGTGATCTGCTTGTGTGTCAATTTTAGGGATATTAATAAAATCAGTATAAAGGATGGTTACCCACTACCAAATATGGAAATGCTTATTTAACAAGTTATAGGGTCTGCACTAATGCCAATGTTAGATGGGTTTTCAGGGTACAATCAGGTTATTATAGTTGAGGAGGATAGGCCAAAAACAACATTTGTAACACCATGGGGAATGTATGCTTATATCATAATGTCATCTAGATTAAAAAGTCCAGGTGCAACCTTCCAAAGGGCCATGGATCACGCTTTTAAAGATTTTGTAGGAAAATTGATGGCCGATTATCAAGATGACTTAACTGTCTATTCAAAATCAAGAGAAACACACCTCACACACCTTAGACAGATTTTCACGAAATTTAGAATATATGGAATATCATTGAATCCAAAGAGATGCTTATTTGTTGTAACAGAAGGAAAGTAGTTAGGCCATGTTGTAAGCAAAGAAGGGGTATACATTGATCACAAAAGAATCAAATCAAAAAATGACCTCAACCCCCCGATATCAAAAAAAGGAGTCCAATCTTTATTTAGAAAGATAAACTGTGTAAGACGATTTATTCTTGATTATGCTCCCATTGTTAAACCCATCAACAAGTTGCTAACGCAAGATCAAGAATTTGAATGAACACCAAAAATTCAAAAATCATTTACATAAATTAAACTTTCCATTACTACCTCCCTGGTCCTTGTAAGTCTTGATTTTGACAAGGAATTCATATTGTATTTCTTTGCTTCAGATGAAACCATTTCTTCGGTTATTACCCATAAAAACCAGAAGAAAGAAGAGATACTAATTACTCTTATGAGTAAAACATTACATGATTATAAGTTGAACTATTCACCCATTGAAAAACAAGCCCTTTAACTTGTGAAAGCAATTGCCCATTACAGAACATTCATTCTTTCAAATCATGTGATTTCTTATGTTCTGTATTCACCAGTTAAGATTATTTTTAACCAACAACTTAAAGAAGGAAGATGGGATAATTGGTTGGCCAAACTTCAGGAGTATGACATAGAGATTAAACCATTAAAGGTTGTCAGAGGATAAGGTATATGTAATTTCTTGACAGAAATTGAAGTTGTAAATACTTCTTTTTCTAGTGGATTTAACATTATAAATCAAGAAACAAGTTTGGATAATTTCAAATGGTATAAGCACATAATATTTTATTTAAAATCAGGTCAATTTCCTCCAAAAATGTCTTTGAAGGAAAGAAGAACTTTGAAAATGAAAACAAACAATTATGTTCTAGTGTCTGGAATAGTGTTCAAGTGAAATTTTAATGGTATAAGCACAAAAGGGTAAAATCTCATTTGATTTTGATTTTCAGTATGAGTTAAAAGATCAAACAGGTGTCCTAAGATGAGCTCAACGAGAATAGAAATCTTGTGTGGAACATTAAGGTGTTTGGATCACATCAGAGCCATGAAAGTAATTCAAGAGTCCCATGAGGGGATTTGTGGGGGACATTTTTCACCGGTGGTGACAACTCATAAAATCATCTGAGTTGGTTTTTATTGGCCAATGTTATTTAAAGTCTCATATAAATTCATTCGAAAATGCATCCCATGTCAAACTTTCTTAGGAAAAATGAAAAGGATTTTTAATCCCTTACAAACATCTATGGTAGAGAAATAATTTATTCAATGGGGTCTATATGTGATTGGTCCAATAAATCCTAAATCTATCAAGGGACACTCATAGATTGTTACAACAACTGACTATTTTACAAAATGGCAAGAAGAAACAACTTTAAGAAGTGCATATTCAGACCAATTGATCCATTTCCTCAAAGAAAACATATTATCCATATTTGATGTGCCAGAAAAAATCATAACTGATAATGGTTCAATATTTATTGGATCTAAATTCACAAGATTTTGTGGTGAATATAGAATAGCCATGCGTCAATCTTCTAATTACTAACCTCAAGGAAATGGAATGGAAAAATCAATAAGCATGACATTGATTCAGATAATCAATAAGACTATTGAATCTAACCACAAGAATTGGCATAATAAATTGATAGATGTGCTTTGGGCAAGTCATCTTACTCCAAAAAAGAGAACTAGACATTCTCCTTTCACGTTGGTATATGGGAAATAAGAAAGACTACCCTTGCACATGGAACTGAATGTATTAACGTTGGTATGATGATGAAGATGAAAAACAATCACCAATGCAAAGGAGATATAATGAACTCCTACAACTCAAGGATCAAAGAGAGAAGTTGGTATTAGCAATGAAAAAGAGGCAAGAAACAATTAAGAAGTATTTCGATAAAAGTACAACTTCAAAAGATTTTCAAAAGGACCACTTAGTTTTGATCTAGAATAAAGAAAATGAGAAACCATTGTCCCACACAAAATTTGAAGCTCGTTGGATCGACCCATACCAAATTGAAAAAATAATTGGTTATAATTCATACCTCCTCAAAGACATGAAGGGTGTATTTCAGTCATTGCCTGTTAATGGGAAACATATGAAGCATTTTTTTCTAGTGATTCCCCATCAGTCAAAAAACTTGTACATAGACTTTATTGTTTCTCTTTGTACATTTTATGTTTGTTTTTATTATTCTTGACTACATGGCCCAATGGAACATTATTTTGGGTTCTCAGCAACCTGCAGAGGGTCACTGTCCCACTAATGGAGCTAGATTTCAATCCATATTTTTTATCAGTTTGGTATTTTCATTTAACCACTCTTACTATTTCTCTTACACTTGTCCTTGTTTGTTTTTCTTTGTTTTTCTTCTCTCATATCAAAAATTTCTAAGCACTTAATCATTTTTTCAAATGATGCAGAGCGGGCCAACAAAAATATCAAACCCACAGGTTTGTAAATCCACTGTACCATAGGTCTGCATTCCCGCTATTGACATTTCTTATCTTTTAACTCTGAGTACCTTTTAATTCACTTTCACCTTTTATACTTAGTCATTTTTTGAAAATGTGGATTCGGAGCTACATAACATTATTCAAACCTTATTGAATTCCCATATATGCAGCCCCACACTCACCAAAACACTTTGCTCCTTTTTTCCTTTTCCATTTTCTTTCAATACTTAGTCAAATTTTCCACCAAAGTGGATGCGGATTCACATGCTTCACATTACTCTTTCGCTTGAATTCTCAGGTTCGTAACCCAGCATGTTCACATCTCTCTTAAAACTTAACCATATTTGCAATCCCAATGCATACCTCTTCACCCTTTCCCGAAGTCATGTTTACAAGCATTTAGGTTTGCAACTCCACACTTTTGTGTTAAGCATTTCTCACCTTCATACTTAACATTTTTTGTCCATCATAATATCACATCACCACTTCCCATAATATTTATTACCCCCTCCACATCTTCTTCCCCTCGTAAAAGTATAATGTCTTTATTAATGCATAACACATTGATTAAAGGTCACAATAAATCCAAATCTCATGTCAATCAATGACATTGAAAGCATGATCTATGACTGATTCAATTACCAAGGAGGTACGTGTTAGAATTTAATAAAATAAAATATGCCAACCTAAGTATCAACAGTAGTGCCACCTATGTAAAAAGCAGAAACGATGGCATATAAGAAGAAGGAATTGTTTAGTGGAGGTACACTGAACACACTGGGTCATGAAGATCAATAGTTCTAGTGGTCCATGGCATATAATTACTACAAGAATCTTTCTCTGGTTGAAAAGAAAATGAACCTAATATGGAGCACAGGAATATCATTAGTGGGTTGTGTTCCAGAGGTGACTGACATGAAAGAGATTGTTCAACGATGCATAGATAAATTCATCCCTGAACGAAGAATAATTCAAACACAAGGGCATCAACCCATTTCTCTAGGTCTTTCAACATTCTCTAAAATGCTACGACTCCATGCACCAACTATGTGATTCAAGAAAAAGGAAGCCGATGAATTTCTGAAGTAACATAAGGGAGGAAATAGATTTATGAGAAATTATTTAGAAGATATAACTTGTAACCCCGATAAATCTAGAATTGAGGTAAATTCATTAAAATACCCCTACAGAGAATTTGCATGGTTATTTTCTCATATTATCGGTTTGGAATCTACTATGTTTGTATCAAAAAATGTTATATATGTTATGCATTATGCCCTACATTAAAATCCATAATTAATTGGGGTTATCTCATATCAAGTGAAATTTCCTTCCAACTGAATAACCTCAAAAAGACTCAAAATGTTAATATGAATTCTTACCTCATTTTCTCCATTGCTTATGGCCATGTTTTTGAATATTTTTCCACGGGAAAAACATGTTGATTTTAAGTTGGAACCAATATATGCATGGTATTTGATCTTATAAAGACATAAATCTCAATACATTTTCTACCTAGTTCATAACAACTTCATTTCAGAATTTAAAAAATTAATATTTGGACAGGGAACATCAAGGTTATCCCTGGAAGTAATGATCTTTCTCTCTGGAAAAGGGGTTTATGAATTGTCTGAATAATTTACTGTAGTTAGATTATTTGGTAGTAAGGAGAATCCTTTCCTTTTACCATTCTATACATCAAATAAAATCTTTTTCAGAGAAGTATGCAGACAATACAAGACTTGGGCCCACTTCTTCCATGAAAAGAGGAAAAATCAATTTATACCCTACCATGGAAAATTGGGAATTGCATTGTTAAGAACATAACTCACCTTAACGAATTGGCAGGACATCATGAACAAATGGTTTTGAAGGAAGAAAAATTCATTGAAGGTTTTTATCCAGACAACAAATTTACTACACATGTGCAGTTAGTGGGATATTCTTCATATTTCATCACAATTGATCAGTTTCAAGAGGGTGGTGGAGATAACTTGGATCTCCAAGAATTAGCGGCCTACTAAATTTCAAATGAAACCGGAGAAGTAAACAACACAAATGAAAGACACAGACAACATGGTAGAGAAATAACAAATCAAAACCCCAATTCACCAACATGTTATAACTCTAAATTGCACCATACATGCATACCTGGCATTTGGCCCTCTTACTTTCTATTTTCGCCAAGCCATCACTGAGCATCTCTTCTTAAAAACATTATTTTTGAATATGTACACGCCCTGCACCAATATTTCCCATGTACACACGCTTGTTACACCACTAAAGCTCATGTATGTACACTAGTTGCACTATTACAACCCGGGTATACCCACAAAAGTTGCAAAAATTAAAAAGTTACAAGGAATTCGTTGAGATTACGGGCTATTGGGTAGTTTTCCAACTGTCCCACCACCTATAGCCTGTCATCCAACTGAATAACCATCCTTTTTTCATATAAAAGGAGGTGTTGGGGTCTCATTCCAAACATAAGCATAAGAACAATGAAACTCTGCCCATTTCACATCCCCTCTTTTCCCCAAGAATTTGCAGCCACCTTGTGAGATTTGTATCAGAATTTTCTATTCTAGCCCTTTTTCCTCCATCATAAGCCTATGCCATTTCCCTAGAAGAAGTGTGAGAGGAGAAAGATACGTGGAAGCGCGGTTTGATCTTGGTGAAGAGGAGATCAGACCAGGTTCGTGAAGCAGTCGTCAATCTCATTGTAAGTAAACTTTGTGATATCAATAAAAGGAATACTTTTTATGTCCTGAAATATGATGTATCAAATATTTATGTTTGATTTATGTTTTATATTGTCATCTAACCCATAATTCATATATGAGATGCATGTTCGTAGTTCCTTGTTTGTTTGTTCGTGAATGCAAGTCAGCCTTGGGAGGAGACTTGTAGTCAACAGAGCAATCAAACGCGAAAGGATCAACACTGGATGCGTAGTTAAAGGTAGAGTTACCAGATCTTTTCACTTTGTATTTCATACATGAATGTGGGGTATATTCAGGGTAGTTATAAAAAGTAGGAGACTTTTAGACGGTTAGATCTACCTACATGTTGAACCCTAGTGTATTCCATAGGGGGGTTTTCCCACTATAGCATAATTGGCGATCACATTGGGGAGACCTCTAGGGTTTTAGGGGATATTTTTGGGTGTTCTAATTGGTTTAATTACCTTTTTTGAGTTTTTGTAAGTTGTTGAGTCTTTAAGGGATTATGGTTTTCCATACTAGTACTCCATGCCTTGCCAGTCTACCTGTTAGTTTTATTTTTAGATAAGTTACAGAGGTGTATGCGGCCTGCAGTGGGTCTGGACGTGTATGTACGCACATTGCCTTTAGACAACTCACATACATACACAAGTTGCTTAAGCACCAGTAGCATGCCTATGTCAAGAAACGTTTTTCTTAAGAAGGGGAAGTCAACCTCTTCCCTGATTGAAGTCTGACTTCTCAGGGGTTTCTTGATTTAGTACTGGTCTCTGTAGTTACAGTCTTTAGCCTGGGTTTGACGTCAGTTTGCTTATTCTTTTAAAATATTTCTTGTGTTTTCTTTGAAAGGGTTTTAGATGAGTTTGTGAGTCTTTTCTGATTAGCCTATTTGGTATCGTTAGTGACTCCCTGTGATCCGTAGTGGGCCAGAAGTCAATTTTTGGTATTTTCTTGTATTCACTTTTTCGCCTTTTGCTTGCTTTAAAGAAAAAGAAAAAGAATTCATTTTCAAGTTTCTTGTTTGAAGCGTAAACAAAAAAAAGTAGAAAAAAATTTCATTTCTTTGTTTGGTTAAGTAGTTGGGTTGATTATTTTACGTGTTAGGAAAAAGAGTTCTTTAATTTAAGTTATTTATTGATTGCTTAGAACATAAGTAGCTCGTAGTTGAGCAAAATATCATTTTAGGTTTTCCTTTAAAAGATCTTAGAAAAAGTAGTTATGAAAAGTTGGTTAAAGTCTTAGTTACAAATCTTTATTTGTCAAAAAGAAAAAGAAGTAATTTTTCTTTCAGTTTTGTTTGCTTCTCCTTCTTCGTCTCTCAAAACACACCACTAGTTTCATTGTCGCTTCCTTGACTTAAAACAAGCCACTTAAAATTAACACTAATTTAAAATCAACTAGACTTTATGTTTGTAGGGTCCATCAACTAGTCTAGGCTAGAGCCTTGATTTAGGTTGGAGAGTAAACTCTTCAAGGCTTATAAAACAAGCATTGGAGTTTGTGCTAGGGAGTGTAAAAATTCCAGTAAATGTGAAAGTTATCTGGGACCCCCCTATAACACAAGGGATAAACATGAGGTCGTGTGCATAAAGGTAGCAGAGATAACCCCTCCAAAATCGGACCAAGCATAGTGGGCAACGCATATTGAGGACTTGTCGTGGGATATTGTTGGTCGCATTTTCCACGAAGCTTCATGGATCTTGAATACGTTCGAGGTCCTTAGTTGTCTTCCATACCACTTGCTTCTGATACCCTCGATAGGTTTCAGGCTTAGTTAACCTACTCATTGTGGTCCACCCGACTAGCGAATGTACCCGCCCGGTGATTGTTCGCGAACTGGAAACCTAGTTGCCTTTATTTTAGGGACTTACATAGGTGACTGTGGGGGCATGCCACGGTAACTAGGGTAGACGTTGGGCCACACTTTTCATAGTATACTCGGAGGGTGATTCTGTGTTCAAGTTGCACTTGCACCAGTAAGTTGCTCTAGTGTTGGTTGGCATAATTGTTCTTCCAACTAGTTAGTATTTTTCTTGCTTTGTCTCGTAGGAACTTTTCTAGTGTGTGCTTGGTCTTCAACGTTAGAAAAATCCTTGCGGTGTCATTGATCTTCTCACACAGTGGAAGATCAAGAGCCCTGTTGGTCGCGAAGGCTTCTGGGCATGCCGCTAGTTAACTTGGAGCCACCACCGCCACCGTTACGGTGAAGACTTGACCATCAAGGATCATTTGAAGCAACCAGACCTTAGGAAACTGTGTTCGAGCCAACTTCGAGAGGAGAACAATCATATCCATAGGAACCGACTATTTCTGACCTTGGAGCAGAAGCTCTTGGTCTGTATAACCCTCTAATCACTGACTTGTCGGTGCCACTTTTGATACAGCTTGGCCCCCCATGGGTAACACATCATGAGTGTCAGATAGTCTTGCAAGCAGCAATGGAAGAAAATGTTGCTACTTCATCAGGGAGTCCTCACACTCCCTCTACAGTTGCCACTATTGGGGGCATTCCTCCCCCTAACTCACCTTTGCAGGTCCGAACCACTATGGTCTCAACCGCCTCTACTTCAGGAAGTGGTCTGGTTTCTTCTATGGTGGTGATCACTGCATCATTCACACAGAGTGTGACGAGTCCTTCATTTTCATACGGGATACTTGGCTTTGACGCAAACTCGGTCCTCACCTACTCCACCCTACAGACCATGGGTCTGGGGACAAGGAGCTCAAACGCTCCTCTGCAAGGGTCCATGGGGGGCACCTCAGCCCCTTATAATGCTTTCCCTTATGGAAGCGGTCATATACCTCCTTCATCCCCTTCGTTTAGCAGTGCTTCTCAACATCTCGTCTGGAAAAAAATGAACTACAGCTTGTTTGGAGCAGGTACTCAAGGACCTTCTTCCTACACCACGCTGGTGGGTTCTATGTCGTTCTCTTTGTTCGGTGTGTTTGGAAACAATGCACTCCCATCAGCTTCCATCTCATTCGGGGGAAACCCTAGTTTTGGACCACAAAATCCTATGCAGGGTACTATTGCTACACAAGTGGAAAACACAGGAGTATCCTCCTCACAGGGACTCTGGAATCCATGTCAGGGATTAGTTCCCTTGTCAGGGATGCCAACCGGGGGAAACCCCTTCCATGGTCAATGGAACCCCGGGAAAGGCTCAATACTTATGCCCATCGGATCAGCAGGGGAAAACCCTTTTCATAACCTTTAGAACACAACGTTGGGAGTAATCCCTTCCCATCCATCAAATTCCAATTACGGGAGTCAGCCGATGGCATCTCAATAAGCACAGTATCTGAATGTTGGCCAAGGCCATGGTTTTTACCAGAACCTTGGCCAGCAGCCTAAATTTTCCTTAAAACCTAGTGCCAGTCAAATTCCAGGATCCTTTCCTCCTGTAGATAGTCAACAGCCCAAACTACTATTTCTAGCGACATTTCATTTTCCAGACTTTTCAAGATTGTTAAACGATCCAATTTGTCACGGTCCACATTGGTCTCCAATGTCGACCAAGTTGACCTTGGACATTCTGAAGTTCAAAGGTAATTCTAACGAAGATCCAGGCGATCATGTGACCATGTTTCACCTATGGTGCTCATCTAACTCTATGAGATACAACTTCATTCAGTTGCGTCCATTTCAACTCACTCTTATCGGGAGTGCCACGAAATGGTACATCGAGCTCGACCGCTCAAGATACTCTTGCTTTGCAAATTGGCAATGGTTTTTCTCAACCATTTCCAACTACCTATGAGATATGATGTCGACACCAAATTATTGGATAACTTCGAAAAGATGAAGGCTGATCATATCTCGGATCACATCTGAGAGTGGCGGCATCGAAAGAGTTTGATAAAATTACCGGTTCCACCAGTTATCGAAGGGCGTTGCAACGTCGGGGGTATTTTCTGAGGAAGAGGTGATAATGAGAGCTCAACATCTTGAAGTTATATACTCTTAGTCTAGTTTACTTTACAAGGTTTTTCTAGATGCACCACAATCTATCCTTGACAAGACCAGACATAAGTCTGGACCACATGTCAATGGCATAGTTGGTTCAGCACAAGAGAATCCGACTGATCAGCTTTTGAATCAATTGCAACAATTGTCAATATAGCAGACAACAGACAGCTAGACCTCTAGTTCGATTTCTCCCCCTACCCAGACATTGGATGTACACAATGTGCAATCAAAAAACCCGAAGGTCTACCATCATCCTGACGGAAAGAAAAAACAGTGAAACAGAGAAGGGTAAGGGGGATAAGAAACCCAACAACAATGTTGGTGGGGGTAACACAAAGAAAAGAAAGTTGAAGTATCAATGCAACCTATGCATGGAAGACCACCCGACTCACCTGTGCTCTCGGCTTGCGGAGGCCCAGAATTTATTGGTGCAGTAGTAGCATGTTGTGTTAACGAATCTATTTCCACATGGGAAAAATTTGACTCAAGCCTCTACGAGTGCAGATGGGGGCAGTCAGGGACCCCCTCCATCTTATAGTAACCCCTCGGCTACGAACGTTTATATGTTGAAGGGTGATTCTCACATAGATACTAGGGAATATGATTATGGAGTTCCAAACATTATTGAAAAGGGTAAAGAAGATGAAAAACCCATCAGTTCCTCTCCATATTGAGAAAACAATGGGAAAAAAAATGACACGCATCCTGAAAGGGGCGTTCAAGAAAGCTTCACATAATCCAAACGTGAGGATCGCCCAGAATTACTCTGTGGTAGAGGACTTGTCACAAACCCCTTGCGCGATGTTTTCTTTGGAGGTCTTAAGTTGCCCTTCACAGAGAAAGGATCTGCTAGTTGCCTTAGGATATGATGAGACCTGTAATCTAGGAACGATCATGTTTGATACAACTGACTTGAAGCCTCGTCTCCCATACCACGTTGTGTTTCAGATAGTAGTGGCTCACCCCACAAAATATTTTACTTGGAACATTTCTCGCATAGTGGTTGATGAGGGCACCTCGACATGTGTGATGTCATTGGCGTGTTGGAATGCCATTGGCCAGCCCATTTTGTCTCCATCACCTACTCTCCTTACTACTTTCGATAGTCTTCCTTTCATACCACATGGAATCATCCCTTCTTTCCCTATGCAATTGGGAGGGAAGACCGTGTGCATCGAAGTTGAAGTGGTTGATGCACCTCTCAACTACAACTTGTTTTTAGGAAGGAGTTGGACATATTCCATGCATGCAGTGGTTGCCACAGTTTTTTGGGTCTTTTTGTTTCCACACAAGGGTTGAATCATGGCCATTGATCAATTGTCCTTCTCCAGGCCTGACCCTTCATCGGGGGAATCCACAATCCCGATGATTGATAACCCACAGCCCGACATCGTCAATGTAGGGGTTGGTTTCTGCCCACCTTTGATGGGTACATTCAATTACCCGCCTTCTTCTGGTGATTTCAAGATGATATCGGTCGTCCCCGACCAACCTAGTGCTAAGATTTTTCAAGGGTCACCATTTTGTACGACTTACTTTACCCATATGTGGACTCTTCCTTCCCCATCGGCTTCAATGGAAGGGACAGGGAATCTTGTCATGTCCATGCCCTTGTCCGTGACAAAATTTACATACTCTATAGTCCAACAAGCTTCCACCGACCCCAATCTGACTCTCACATAGGAGTTAGATCTAGTTCTCGAGCCTATCTGGGCTCAATATTCCCTTGCCACTACTTGTTACCGATGCTTTTGGTCAATCTTGATGGTGTATTGATGATGGTGTACTCAGGCTCCTCATAAGAACTTTCCCCTGAGAAAAGTGACATTCATCTCTTCCCATAAAACATATTTTYGAAGAGAGTTCACAGGTTACTTATATCCTAGGGTGCAAGAATGACCCATTMTTGTAGGCTACCTTCAGCTAGGGTGCGAACTTCTCACACTGTGCTACGTAGCTAGGGTGCAAACTTGCTCTAAAGCTTGGAAAAAGATGAAGTCTCGATGGTTCTAGAAGGGAATCTTCTAGAGAATGGGTTGGCATTCGAATGGTTATCTTTGTACTAGTTTCCCTGATATTGTGGGATCATTCTTATCCAAGTAACCATCTCATCCTCTCCTATATATTGATGGAATTCTCATGGAAAAGGTTAAGAAAGATTCATTGGAGTATTCTTGAAAGAATTATGTAAAGGACATAGCTTGAACAGGGGCTTGGAGACTATAACAAGTCTATCAAGAGGGATTTGATCTTCTTCATACAAGGATCGAGCAAGTGTGTGTGTTGGAACCAAGAGCCACCGAAAGGAAGCTTGCAACATCAAGGCGATCAGGTTGTATCTTCTACTTTCGATTAATATGATACAACGGCATGTCCTTTTCCCATAAAGTCATTCTTACTTTATTGTGTAATTCCTTGATCATACACATACGTTGATAGTTGAATATATTTTTCTATCTTCACTTTGGTTGGTTTGTGTTGTCTTGGTCTTGACCTCATGAGAGCACCAGAGCGAAGCAGGAGCAACAAATACCCTAGGAAGTGATACAAAGGTATGTTACTTGTTCCTCCCTACTAGTTAATTCAATGGTCATAACTTAGGGAAAGAGTCATGTCCTGTCTTGTTTAGTTCTAGATCCAGGTGGATCTAGGGAGATCTGTTAGTGTCCGCACCTACCGATTAGTCTGATAACAAAATTGGCGACTCCACTAGGGATATAACCCATTTTATTTGTGGGTTTTGTTTTTTTTCCTTGGTCATTTTCTCTTGCCTTACCTTTCTCCATTCATATCAATCTCTGAGTCTTCAGGATACCCCGATAGACCCTCTCGGTCCAGAGGCCTCTTCAATTTTTTTGTCTTTTTCCAAAAATTTGCTTAGTTCCAGACATTATCGCACTGCACTCCACAGTGGCCTACGAGAATATATTGAGTTTGCACTTTGCTTTTAGGTCTAGTGTGAGGTTCTCGCACTCTTCTCAAAGCTGCCCTGCGAGAATGACCCATTCTCGCACTGTGTAATACTGTTAGCCTGCAAACCCTCTTTTCAAAATTTTGGATTTGAGATTTTTGCATGTTCAGCTGCCCAGATCAGTATAGGTGCCTAAAAAGAGCTTCTTGGACCATTGGTTGATGTTTTCTTGTCTTCGGATTTTGTGCACGAACAGTATTAGGAATCAAAGGCTCTTCTTGTCCATTTTTATCGACTTCTGTTTCTTAACTTTTCTCGGCAAAGATATACTCTCTGATTTTGGAATCTGAGTGTGCTTGTTTGGTTAAGAACCAACGATCGGTTGAAAGTTGAGCTTATTTGTCTTTATCATTTGCTCATTATTTGGAAGATCACTTTTCTCATGCAATTGAAAATACTAGTTTGGTATGCTTGTTATTTTTGTTTCCATTGAAAGATTGGTTTGGGTTTTTGTCTATTGTTTGTTCATTATTTTTTGGTTTTCGTCACTCTCACCATCATGGTGTAGGTCCTTTTTGAAAAGTGAACAATGTTTTTCTTTCAAAATCATTTTTGTCTTCGAAAGTATTGAAAATCAATTGTTAAAATTATTGAAAAAGAAACAATAGAGAATTGTTATTGATGCGTGATTCGTTGCAATTGCATTTTAAAGGAAATTGTGTATTGTAGTTCAAGTTTGATCCAAAAAACTTATCTTTCCCTCCCGTACATAGGATTCATTGAACGAAAATTGATATATTTCATTCATATCTATGCATCGTTGGGTTAGAGTCTCATACAACATCAGTTTCATCTCTGTTTCCTTTGAGTAACAACAACCCTTAATAACACTGCGCAATCGTAAAATTTAACTAGTAACTCTTTTCTAGGGCTCTATTACACCAACATGTAGCTAGGCTAGTGCTTTGGAATAGGTAGAGAGATACAATCTCCAAAGCACAAAACACACAATAGCATCTTGTGTTAAGGAGTGTCAAATTCCATTTACAACATCTTGTCTTGGGAAGCCCTTCTCACACAAGGGTCAAACATGAGGTCACATTGATATTGACAGAGTTACTCACCCTGCTTTGTTGATATCAGTGTAGAGATTGCACGTATTATGAGGGTCACTTGAAGGTATACCCACAATGATGAGTGGAAGCCTCTTGAGTTGATTTCGGGCTAGATACCCTGCCCTTGCGTGTGGATCGGATTGTCGATTGTCCCCCCAAGATTTATTGTTGTCAGTGGTAACCTTAGCGGCCTATATTTCAAGGGTCGTACACAAGGTGACAGTGAAGGGGAAAGTCTTCACGGTACCTGGAATCGACGTTGGCCAAACTCACTCGAGATCCTTGGAGGGTATACCCATGATTATGTGTGGGAGCTTGCACCAGGGTGTAAGTCCGTTAAGAAGGTCGTCAGTGTAACTTTTCCACCCTATCCCAGCCCCTTCTCGTCTCATTGTTGTGACGTAGGATTTCATCACCAACTAGTGACTTCGGAATTAGAAGGTCTTGTTTGCTTGGTTTTGTTTCCTAGATTTTGTTTACTAGCATGTGTTGTTTGTTTACCAAAGTTGACCTTACGATTTTCTTCGTAAGTTTGTAACTCATTCACTATAGCTCCTCCACGTCATTCACGTAGAATGCAGGGTTTATCTCTAGAGCATATGGAAGGTTCTCAACCCTTGCCTACAAGTTCACCTGAGGGCTCTCCTCAGCAGAGTGAAGTCCAATATGTCACCACGCCACAAGTGGAATGAACTGACTCTCTAGAACATTTCCAAATTACCAATACTCGAGAGGACTTTCGACTTCACCCTAATTCTGAGCAACAATTTATGCGACTAAATTCTTCCGGAGACTTAGTTGTTGTGTCTTCTAGATCACTGGTTGGACCCTTTCCAGGCATAGAAGGCCAATATCCTTTTTGGTCTATGGGCATTTTTAGACGGGACCTTTTTGGTGCAGGATCAGGCATTGAAACCATCATCTCACCTGTGATTTCCGAAATCTCTAGCCCAGAGACAATACCGCTTACTACTGCCTATTATTTTCCTGGTACGGACGCCCTGTGATCTGACCACATCTTGACCATCCCTATCAAAATGGCCCATCACACAGATACTACGAGTGTTCACACCAGGATTACCATGGTTAGTCTTGCCCCTATCGACACACCGTGTACACCCAGCGTCACCCCAACACTACCACCTGGATACCGTGCATTGAATGCTTCCATTCCCACTCCTACGCAAACCCCATCCGGCTCTCCTAGTGGTCCCTCTTCTTCTGGTCACTCTCTTCCCGATTTTATTCTGACACTCCCTCAATTTCCTTTTGGAGGACCTTTCTCATCCTCCACTCGCAATCTTAATCCTAGTGGCATTATTTTGTCATTCACACCAAATTACCAGATTCTCGTTGGTGGACAATTTCACCAAGGAGCTATGACTCAACCCCCTCTCAATGGGAAAATTCCTGTTGGAACGCAAATCCCAATTGGAACGCAGCCCCCAATTGGAACACCACCTTCGATAGGAGGACCGACCCCACCTTATGGACAAAACATACCTCCGTCCTTGGCCCAATATTGGAATCAGTTGATACAACATACTCCTTAATTGACTGGGGGGCAGTAGTTTCCGGTTGCATCTGTTATACCCCCTAATATAGGCCAACCATATCCAGGTACTTCCAATCCCATTTGGGGTTCGAATGCTCAAACTCGTGTCCCTATTCCAAGATACAATCCCATGAGCTATTATCCTCTCCAACCACCATCGAATCTGCCTGGGTCTTCACATTATATGAACACTGCTTATGGTTCTACTGGTTTGCCAACGGGGCTTCCTCCCCAAAGCCACCAGTACCCGCATGTGAATCGAAAATTACCCTTCTTGGCCACTTTAGATCTCCCAGACTTGTCGATGATTTTGAATGATCCAATTTGTCACTCTCCCCAATGGCTCGCTATACCATCCAAGCTACCGTTGAACATCCCTAAATTCAACGGCAAGGTGGGAGAGGACCCGACCAATCACGTCATGACTTTTCACCTCTGGTGTTCATCCAACTCGTTGATGGATGACTCTATTCATTTACGTCTTTTTCAATGAACCCTCATAGGTTCTGCTGCGAAGTGGTATATAGAATTAACACGAGGTTTTTTCGCTGACTTCAACACCCTAGCTATGGCTTTCCTCACTCACTACCAGTTACCGATCCGTTATGAAATGGGGACCGAGATTTTGAGGTCTTTCAAACAAAACAAAGCCACTCATATATCCGATAACATTCATGAGTGGCGATGGAGACGACGTCTCATTAAACTCGAACTCCCCGATCAGTTGTTGGATGAGTGGTTCACAAAATCATTTGTGAATGACATCGGTCGTGACATTGCCATCGGTGGAGTAGTCACGGAAGAGAAGGCCATAATTCGTGCTCAATACCTTGACCTCGTTTACTCACAAATGGGTACCCTTTACGACTTACTACCTGACTTACCTCGTCCTTCCACTTCCGCCACTTCAACTACTCCAGCTGCTTCTCATGCAGTCGACGGTGTGATTGGCACTTTCCATGCCCAAACACATTCCATCTCAATCACCAACCCCAAACCTTCTTCTTCTAATGTTCAAAATGCTTCGTCTCCTACCCCTCCCACCGGCAAGACTTCTGAGGTAAATGCAGTTCAATCTACCCTAGCCGGTAAAAACAAATCCAAAAATGGAAGGGGTAAGAATAAGGAGGACAAAAATACTTCTCAAGCAGAGCAAACCAAAACTACACCTGTTGACGATCGGGATAAGCGCAAACCTTGATACCCTTGTCTTATCTGTGGTGATGATCACTACACGAAGGATTGTCCACAACGCGCTGAGATCACTAAGTTCCTTCAAGGAGCCCCCAAACCACCTGCTCCAACCGTTTTGTCCCAACCCTTCCCGTCTCAACAATAGGCTTAGTTGATCATTCATGACCAACCCTCATCTTCTACTACATCCTATGTATTGATGTGTACTGGTGATTCAAAGCAGAACAACATTGCACTCACCACTCGAGCCAAAGATTATTCTCCCTCTAAAGAGAAGGTTGATGACCTACCTCCTTCATTGGTACAACCCTCTCCCACAACTCCACCTTCCAACGGTCCCCTTCATCTTGAACGAATGAGCCTCGACACAGTTCTTTGACACCCCCCAAAGGGCATCATTTGGAAATCAACTTTCAATCCTCATGCTCGTGTTGCCCAAAACTATAGCATTGTTGAAGATCTGTCCCAAGCACCTTCTACGATGTCATCCCTTGAATTCCTTCAAATTTGTCCCACACAACGGAAGGCACTGTTGAAATATATCGGTGGAATCGACCCGACAGATACGAATTTAATAATTTTTGACTTGGAAGATCACATTCCAAGGTTACCCCCTCAACTCGCGTTCCAGATCCAAGTGATTGTCTCTGACAAAAAAAAATTTCGAACCGCTATCGACGAGGGTGCCTCAATGTGTTTCATGTCTCTTACTTGCTTGAAAGCCATTGGCTCTCCCTCTTTGAACGAATCCCATAACACTCTCAGAGCATTCAATGGCTCTGGTTTTAAGCCCTACAATGTCCTTCTTTCGTTTCCCATCATGTTAGAAGGAAAAATGGTCCAAGTTGAAGTGGAAGTCTTTGATGCTCCCCTTGATTACAATCTTCTACTTGGCCACAGCTAGATCGATTCTATGCACGCAGTTGTGTTGACCCTTTTTCATGTGGTACATTTCCCACATCAAGGGAAGGTAGTCACCATCGACCAATTAGCCTTCTTTAATTCCGATACCCATACTGGAAATGTATCGTTCATCGCTAAAACCCTACCGGGTTATGAGAACGTCGGAGTAGGCCTTCTCAAAGACTCTTCGTTAATGGGTACTTTCCCCATTCCACCGCCCGATGTTCCACGCTCGTTCGTTGCTTCAATCAACATGATATCCACCTCGATTCATGGAATTCCTGCATCTCATGACCCATGGATAATACCTAACCCTGGAGATCATCTTCGTTACAGTGACGAAATGTCGTTAAGTCCGGTCGAATCTGCCTATCAGGCCATTCAATCGACAACCCCTTCTACCCCCTCTCTTGGTGAGTTATCTCCAGATCCCTTCTGTGTCATTTTTCCCACAGACGAGATGATCATGTTTGTCATGGAGGACACCCCTTGGGACGATGGACATCATCGTTCCATCCTCTTCCTAGAGAAACATACCATTGAGAACTACCAACGGATCTCGACCCCGTCGACCGTTGTCTTCATCTCAACCATTCCCGAGTCTGCACACGATGTGTTTTCCGAAGGGAACTTAAGAAATATCTGGCCCACTATTCCCCTCGACATATCCGTCAAACCTGGGATTGTCGAAAATGTCCATATCTGAGCTTCGTGTTCCTCTGCCGAAATCGTCACCTACACGTCCCTTTTCAAAGAGTTTCGTGACATTTTCGCCTGGAGCTATGAAGAAATGCCAGGTATCGATTGCGACATTGTGATACATGAAATCAAGACATACCCCGACACTAAACCCGTCCGGCAACGTCTTCGTCCAGTTCACCCACGTAAAGCGGTTGCTATCAAGATCGAAGTTGAGAAACTTCTTAAAGCCAACTTTATTTACCCGGTGGCCCTCACTGATTGTGTTTCCAATCTTGTCTCGATCGAAAATAAACAAGGCACCATTCATGTATGCATTGATTATAGGGATATCAACAAAGCTTGTCCCAAAGACAACTTTTCTACCCCCTTCGTCGATCAGATTGTCGACGATTTCACCGGAAGTGAAATATTCTCTCTGATGGATGGTTTCTCTGGATATAATCAAATCAACATTTATCCTGAGGATCAACATAGGACTTCTTTTATTTTTCCTTGGGGTACTTTTGCCTATTAGAAACTCCCCTTCGGTCTCAAGAACGCTGGCGCAACTTTTCAACGTGCTATGTATTATGCTTTCCATGATATCAAGCACATCGTGCAACCGTATCTGGACAATTTACCCGCTCTCTCAATGCGCCGATTCGATCATCCAACCCACCTCTGAGCCATTTTCATCCACTGTCGGTTTTACCGTATACGTTTGAATCCTCATAAGTGCATTTTCTGCGTGGAATCTGACCGACTTCTAGGTTTTATTGTTTTGTGTCAAGGGATCAGGGTGGATCCTTTAAAGATTGAGGCAATCCTTAATCTCCCTCCTCCTTCTACACTTCACTAGTTACAAAGTTTGCAGAGGAAGGCAAACTTTCTTTGTCATTTTATCCCAAATTACGCCAAGATAACTCGTGGATTTACGCGGCTCCTTAAAAAGGAGGTTGAGTTTGTATGGGATACCATCGCCAAAAATTATTTTGAATCTTTGAAATTGTCCCTAACATGTGCTCTGCTTCTCTTTCCCCCTAATTACAGTCGTGATTATTTCCTCTACCTTGCTGCCTTGGATTACACCATTGGTATGGTTCTTGTCCAAGAGGATGATGCTAACGATGAACATGTTATCTACTACTTGAGTCAAAGTCTAATGCCTACTGAAATCAAGTATTTACATGTCGAAAAATTGGCCTTAGCAGCCATCCAAGCCGTCCAACGCTTCTGGCACTATATCCTCTCGTGCAAGACTACAATGATTTCTAACTGCAACCCTATGCAACACATTCTCACACGTCAATTTCTAGGGGGAAAATACTCCAAATGGATTGTGATACTCGAGGAGTTTGACTTGGAATTCGAACGCGCCAAGTCCAAGAAGTCCTTAGTGTTTGCTGAGTTGATATGCGACTTTCCCTATTCTAAAACGAAAAATGTAGCAGCTGATTCATTACCCGATGAATCCCTTTTCCTCATCAGCACTGATGATCTTTGGTATGGTGATATCATCATATATCTCCAAACCCATACTTTCCAGCCAACTTTGTCTAGTATTGAACGACGTCGAATACGCTACCAAGCCCATCAATATATTATCCTCGGAGATACTCTTTATTGTCGGGGGATTGACTCCATTTTTCGACGCTGCCTAACATTTGACGAAGCCGAGAAATCTCTGAATGACTGCGATTCTGGAGCCTGTGGTGGTCATATGTATGGGTATGCTATTGTCCAGAAGATCTTATGAGCAGGGTATTTTTGGCCTTCTTTATTTAATGACTGCATAATCGCCATTCAAAAATGTCATGCTTGCCAGACCTATAATCACAAGATACGGTCACATCCCTCTCCTCTTCATCCTGTGGTCTCCATTGGTCCATTTGCGAAATGGGGCATCAATTTCATGACATGTCCCCCCCACTCAGTCGGGGGGCATGGATACATTATTGTAGCCATAGATTACTTTACGAAATGGGCCGAGGCGATGCCGACATTTGACAACACTGGAAAGACCGCAACATTATTCATTTTTAATCACATCATAGTTCATTTTGGTGTTCCCCGGGCTATCATCACTGATCATGGTAGCCACTTTAGAAACTTCATGATGTCCGAACTTACTGAAAAGTTTGGTCTTCGCCATGAAAACGCAACGCCCTATTACCCACAAGCCAATGGCCAAGTCGAAGAAATTAACAAATTTCTCATAACTATGCTCCGATCAATGATAGGGATTCACAAAACAAGTTGGCACACAATGTTGTTTTCGACATTGTGGGCTTACTGGACATCCATCAAGTCCGCTACTGGGTTTACGCCTTTTCGGTTAGTCTATGGTTTGGAAGCCATTCTCTCGATTGAATGAGAGATACCCTCTTTAAAACTAGTTGTTGAACTCCTACCAAACACTTCTGCTGAGGAAGAACGTCTATTGTATATTATGCGATTAGACGAAACTCGACGCGATGCTACCCTAGTCATAGAAACTCAGAAAAAAATTGTCAAGGCCCAATACGACAAACATGTTAAGCCTCGTGTTTTATCCGAAGGAGATCTCGTTCTCCTCTATGAACAAGATCGAGATATGCTAGGAGCTGGAAAATTCGAAGCCATGTGGCGAGGTCCTTATATCGTTAGACAAGTGTTGGAAAAAGGGGCTTATGAGTTAGTAGATTACGATGGTATCCCTTTGAGTGAACCCAAGAATGGGTTGTACTTGAAGAAGTACTATGCATAAAATCACCTGTGCACAAGTACCTATATTTTTATTGTATCATACTTCTTGTGTGTTACTATAGCTTTCTTTTGTCGTTATCTGGTCTCTGCCCTTACGTGACGTTGTGTTTGATTTCCAGATGTCGGAGTCTTCACTACCCTACACTGGCTTCGTTGATGGTGCTAGCCGTAGTACTCAGAACCTTGCTTCCATGGGCAATTTACGCCCCTACAAACAAACTTGTCTCCTTACGAGGTCTGTGTCTCGGCCGTGCGACCAACAATATTGCAGAGTATAGCGTCGTTATCGAATTGTTGATTGATTCTATCTCACTCGGAATCCGTCATTTGGTTTTGCGACTCGATTCGCAGCTTGTAGTACTACAGTTAAGTAATGTCTATACTATTCGAAGTCCTACTTTGTTACGGGTGTATTTGTGAATTCACCTCTTGGAATGTTATTTTGATTATATTGAATATCAACATATTCCTAGATGTCTAAATACATTAACTGATGCATTGGATAACTATGTATTAGACAGACATTTGGATCATTTATAAATCAATCACATCAAATTTTCACACAACACAAGATAAACCGGTAGAAGTTGTATGTATATATAACGATCAAAAGAGTTTTTTACAAAAAAATTTGTTCGAGGACCAAAATTTCAAAATCTGAAGCTCATAGCTTCTACAAAGTGACATCATGGATGACATTCATGGTAACACACGACTGCTCGGGAAACCCTACGAAGAAGTCGGCCAATGGACTATGACACTCCTACTGTATGACGCTGATAACATCGGGGAACCTCTCCAAGAGGCATGTCTGGAATATCTGTTGTCAAACCCTCTAGGTTTTGTTCCACCACTTCATAATCCTCGGCGTCCCATCGTGGCACTGGTGCCACCTCTCCTCGTCGTTGAATAGGAGAAGTACCAGGAGGTCGGTAAGGTCCAACATCTGTGTCTTCAAAAACAAATTTTGTATTTAGTCCTTGGATGAACATATAAAAAACATTTGCATATGATAAAATTCACAAAAACATTTAAAAAGAAAAAAATGTGTACTTCTTACCAAGTTCCCCCCACTGAGCACCCTTGGGCAGGACCAAGTCCAAATCTCCTCGAAAATCCAACCTGGCATAAGCATAATTGTCGACCATCAACATCCATGGTCGCAACCAGTTGAAGAAGGTATCATCATATTTGATAATTGATCCAGCTACGTTTCGGACCATGAGCTAACACCATCTTAGCATTCTTGGATCTGTTGGGGCCGATAAGTCCCACTCAACCTGCAGCCTTAGTAACAGAACCCTCTCTAGAAAGAAGGACACCAACATATATCCATACCCGAATTTCTTCAGGTCACCTCGCCTGCATTTGGTCAACTGCCTTTTCATGCTACGAAGCACTGCATCTACCCAGTTAAAAACCTGAGGCTCAATACACTCTATGGCATACTGAAATTAGCTCTGAAGAGCCATGTGAGGAGAAGTGCTCCTAGCCATACAAGCAATGGTGAAAAAAATAGTGCAGAGGGTCAAATCCCGCACTCCCCAAATGGAAACTTTCCCTTTGCTCCTCTCTGCCTCTAGAACAYAGTGTAAGCAACAATACTCACTCATGGGCATCCCACCACCTCTGCCACTAGTCAGGATCACGTGGTACCCACGCCGTGATAGTCCTTTCAAGAAGTAAATGTCCTCAATATCCAAGGACAATGTGTGGACCCCTACATGGAATACTTGCTGATCGGGATCCCACATATGCACAAGGTACTCCAATAACCTGACTTGGGCCCTCATGCCCGGGATACGAAAGAACTTCAGAAGACCACAGTTTCGCAAAGCAGCAATGGTGGGCAGATGATTTCCGGCAATGGCATTATCTTCTTCGTTTTTCCTTTCACACCATTCCAGAACCATGATGATGGCCAAATACCTGCATAAGAAGCACAAGAAGAATATTAATAACTCTATTCAACATTTGGTATCTTTTCATTGAGCAAAAATTAAAAAGCAAATTATACTTTGCGGTTCTCGCAGGTTCCCTTTAAGAACAGTGTGATGTTCTCGCAGGCGCTTTTGGGGTCACCTGCGAGAATGAGTCATTCTCGCAGGTCCCATGTGGATCACCTACGAGAATGGCTAAGCGCAATAATAACCCCCAAAACAAACTCAAAACAGTGTTTTTTTTGCCAATGAAAATGAAAAATTAAACCATGAAAAAGTAGAGGACAAAGAGCCTACCTCACTGTCGTTGACGGTTCGTCGAATGGATGCTTGTAACTCCCGCAATCTGACATCGAATTTCAAGGGTAAAAGAGGGGTTTTGCGGCTCAAATAGTGGTAAAGTTAAAATGATATGGTAAAAAGAGTTTTTACCCCTTTATATTTACTTTTACCATTTTATTGGATTTTATAATTGTTTATTTATTAAAATCTAATGCCTAATGCCCTTTTGAGTACAACTTTTGCAGGCGTAATGATTTTAATATTCAATGCCCAGGGATGCGGATATTTTTTCTTCTTCATCACATGTTTTGATTGTTGTTTATGGTTTTTGTACAAAACCTCGAGCTTGGTCTTTGTTCGTTCTCATGCTCAAAAATACATGAGAACGCGATCGAGCACACTTTTATCACTTTTTTGGGCTCAACAAGGTTATATGAAAAAGGAACCCCCCTGGAGTCTCCTTTAAGCTCTTTTCAGACTCTTTAAACATGAAAAGATAGCCGAGCAACCTTGCTATTTTCACGCTCGATAAAGTATTTGAAGAAAGCATCTGTTGGGCGATAATTTATCTCTTTTTCGGTCTCATCAGACTATTTTATGAAAAAGGAACTGAGAGAGTTCTCTTTTAAGTGTTTTTCCAGACTCTATAATCATGAAAAACCTTCGATTTTTCTATCTTTGGACTCGTTAAACAAACATCGACATACCCGTAATGGGACCGAACCACTCCTTCCTAGGGTTTGTTAAACATACTCTGAAGGACTTATCTGAAGGATACGCTTATATCAACAAGCATATGTTATCCTCCTCAAGCTTGCGTAAAAATAAAGAGGTACTCGCCAGAAATGGTGGGGGAAAATTTGGGAAAGGGATGTGTTCTCGTATTCATATCAATTGGTAGTAAGTGTCGCTCTTGAACATGACACCCCTATTCATTATTTGAAGCCAGTTTGGGAAATCCATTTGTCTCTCATTCGATTTGCTACAAGGTCATACCCTGTGTTGTCCTTGAGTCAATGCTGCCAGATCATTGGTTGTGTCGTTCATATGTTCAAGAGAAGTTCATCTGAAACCTCTATTGAGTCGGCCATCTACAGTTGTCCATTCTCTTCGTGTCAGCCTTCCCTGTGTTCGGTCCAACTTACATCATACTCTGTTTCACCTTCAAAACCTGTTACTCATTTCGTGTCATTGATGGGGGATACATCAAGGCCCTCCTGTGACGATTTTTGTTCTGTCGACTTCAGATCATTATCCGGAAACAAGACTTAGAAATTCTTTGGTACCTTGGAACCTGCATGCCTTAATGGCGGGTTTCCTCTCTTTTGACAGTGGGTTTACATCATTGACCCCTGATCGAAAGATTCCATCGGATGTTCAACCTCAACTCATTCATTCACATTCGAAGGATTTTACTAGAGTACCTTGGGAGTCATTGACATTAATGGTGATTTCCCTCGCACTTGTTAACGGTTTCATCAATTGTCGGTAATCAAGTGGTTTCTACCATGTTCGACTTCAACACATGTAATCACATGGTTAGATTTGTACTTTTGGGCGACAAGATTGAAGACCATGGATATCATCTCTTTGTCCAGGTTGTGATGGAATATGTATAATTTGCGACACATAGATCCCCTTTGTATGTCTCGTGGTTATGTTGTCTCAATTTGAATTTTCTCGCGTAGATCCACAGTGTATTCCTGGTGGCTATGCTATATTTTGATGGCATGGATCCATAGTGTATGATTGGTGGCCATGATCTATGTCTATAATTTCATACATTTGTGATCTGAGTATGGGAATGCCTACCTAAGAATTAATATATATGAAGGCTGATCATATCTCGGATCACATCTGAGAGTGGCGGCATTGAAAGAGTTTGATAAAATTACCGGTTCCACCAGTTATCGAAGGACGTTGCAACGTCAGGGGTATTTTCCAAGGAAGAGGTGATAATGAGAGCTCAACATCTTGAAGTGATATACTCTTAGTCTAGTTTACTTTACAAGGTTTTTCTAGATGCACCATGATCTATCCTTGACAAGACCAGACACAAGTCTGGACCACATGTCAATGGCATAGTTGGTTCAATATAAGCGAATCCCACTAATCAGTTTTCGAATCAATTGCAACAATTGTCGATACAGCAGACAACAGACAGCTAGACCTCTAGTTCGATTTCTCCCCCTACCCAGACATCGGATGTACACAATGTGCAATCAACAAACCCAAAGGTCTACCAGCATCCTGACAAAAAGAAAAAACAGTGAAACAAGAAGGGTAAGGGGGATAAGAAACCCACCAACAATGTTGGTGGGGGTAACACAGAGAAAATAAAGTTGAAGTATCCATGTAACCTCTGCATGGAAGACCACCCGACTCACCTGTGCCATCGTCTTGCGGAGGCCCATAATTTATTGGCGCAGTAGTAGCCTGTTGTGTTAACGAACCTATTTCCACATGGGAAAAATTTGACTCAAGCCTCTGCGAGTGTAGATGGGGGCAGTCATGGACCCCCTCCATCTTATAGCAACCCCTCGACTACGAACGTTTATATGTTGAAGGGTGATTCTCACATAGATACTAGGGCACATGATTACGGAGTTCCAAACACTATTGAAAAGGGTAAAGAAGCTGAAAACCCATCAGTTCCTCTCCATATTTAGAAAACAATGGGAGAAAAAATGACACGCATCCTGAAAGGGGTTTTCAAGAAATCTTCACACAATCCAAACACGAGGGTCACCCAGAATTACTTTTTGGTAGAGGACTTGTCACAAACCCCTTGCGTGATGTTTTCTTTGGAGGTCCTCCAGAGTTTCCCTTCGCAAAGAAAGGCTCTGTTAGATGCCTTAGGATCTGATGAGACCTGTAATCTAGGAACGATCATGATTGATACAACTGACTTGAAGCCTCATCTCCCATACCATGTTATGTTTCAGATAGTAGTGGCTCACCCCATGAAATATTCTACTTGGAACATTTCTCGCACGATGATTGATGAGGGCACCTTGACATATGTGATGTCATTGGCGTGTTGGAATGCCATTAGCCAACCCATTTTGTCTCCATCACCTACTCTCTATACTGATTTCGACGGTCTTTCTTTCATACCACATGGAATCATCCCTTCTTTCCCTATGCAATTGGGAGGGAAGACCGTGTGCGTCGAAGTTGAAGTGGTTGATACAACTCTCAACTACAACTTGTTTTTAGGAAGGAGTTGGACATATTCCATGCATGCAGTGGTTGCCACAGTTTTTTGGGTCTTTTTGTTTCCACACGAGGGTTGAATCGTGACCATTGATCAATTGTCCTTCTCCAGGCCTGACCCTTCATCGGAGGAATCCACAGTCCCGATGATTGATAACCCACAGCCCGACATCGTCAATGTAGGGGTTGGATTGTGCCCACCTTTGATGGGTACATTCAATTACCCGCCTCCTTCTGCTGATTTCAAGCTGATATCGGTCATCCTCAACCAACCTAGGGCTGAGATTTTTCAAGGGTCGCCATTTTGTATGACTTACTTTATTGATATGTGGAATCTTCCTTCCCCATCGGCTTCAATGGAGGGGATAGGGAATCCTGTCATGTCCATGCGCTTGTCCGCGGCAAAATTTACATACTCTATAGTCTAGCAAGCTTCCACCGACCCCAATCTGACTCTCACATAGGAGTTAGATCTAGTTCTCGAGCCTATCTGGGCTCAATATTCCCTTTCCACTACCTATTACCCATGATTTTGGTCAATCTTGATGGTGTATTGATGATGGTGTACTCAGGCTCCTCATAAGAACTTTCTCCTGAGAAAAGTGACATTCATCTCTTCCTAAAAAACATATTTTTAAAGAGAGTTCGCAGGTTGCTTATATCCTAGGGTGCGAGAATGACCCATTCTCGTAGGCTTCCTTCATCTAGGGTTCAAACTTCNTTTTGTTAAGTTAGTTAGGCTAAAAATAGATTTAGCATGTCCTGGTCATTAATGACATCATATTTGTAATTTGAGTTATAAATACTTCACCTTTCGAAGTATTGAGGGTTGTTGATCTTCACACCCTGACGCTATCAGACTGTAATATTTTTGAAGAGATCTTCCATTAATAAAAATGAGGCATTTTTACAGGATTCTTGTGTGTATTCATTGGTGATGTTTTCTCTCTAAGTTGAAGGTTATTCTCGCTTTGTTATCATACTATTTTCTAAATCTAATCTTTAAGAGTAACAAATGTTGTAGGATTTATCTTGTATACCTTGTTTCTGACTCGGAAATATTTTTAGTGTTTTATCTTCTGGTGTTTTCAATAAAGAAATTCTTAACTACTTCTTTGTTGAAATTATCTTTCTCATCTTTTCTGATGTTCATCATTCAAGCTACTGAATGATCCAGTGATTATATTATCTCACCCTGTAGAAGTTTTTCTTTTGCGTTTCTGGTTTGGATTTCATATTTTATTAAAACACGGACCCCATAGCCCAATGGATGTGTAGACTATCTCAACCAATTCGAAAAAACACTTTGACAACAAAAACGACCTATTTATTTACCTAGCCTAATATTTAAAATTGGAAACATAGCTAAATCATATAGAGAGATCCCTCTCTAAAGTTGGAAGGGCTAGATCCCAGCTTCAAAAGTGGTTGGATAAAGTTACCTTAGTAGATTTCTTCTGCTGTCAACCTCTAGGAAATTTACCAATTTCTAACATGACTTACTTTAACAATCTGTGGACTCTTCCTTCCCCATCGGCCTCGATGGAAGGGACAAGGGATCCTGTCATGGCCATGCCCTTTTCCATGGTAGAATTTGCGTACATTATTGTCCAGCAAGATTCGACCAACCCCGATCCAACTCTCGCACAGGATTTAGATTCATTTCTTGCGCCTATTTGGGCTCAAGGTTCCCTCTCCACTACCGATTATTTAGACTTGGTCTTTCCCTCTGATGAGATGATTTTAGAGGCATTGACTGGTCCAGACAAACCCTGTGATGATCTCCATCACAAATCTTATTTCCTTCCAGAGTTAAGAAGAATAGAGGCAGGCAAATTCGTGTTGACTATGACTGGAGATAGGTCTTGTCCTATTAATCCTTTGGCTATGCACGTAGTTTATGCTGAGGGTAATATGGAAACTATCGCTGAAATGATACCTATTGGCATATCCAGGACCCCTGGTGTCATGGACAATGTCTTCATGAGAGCGGACTACTCCCCCGAGGAGATTCAGATTTATACAGAATTATTTAAGGAATTTCGCAAGGTTTTTTCCTGGTCTTATGAGGAAATGTCAGGCATTGATCCAAGAATAATCGAACATGAAATAACGACTTATCCTAATGCAAAAACCGGTCCTACAGAAGCTTCGTCTGGTGAATCCTCAGAAAGAAGCAGCTATTAAGGCTAAAGTAGAGAAACTGCTCAAATCCGATTTCATCTACCATGTTCAGTTGAATCAATGGGTGTCAAATCTTGTTCCAGTCAACAAAAAGAAAGGTATGATTTGTGTATGTATGGAATTTCTTGATTTGAACAAGGCATGTCCAAAGGATAATTTCCCCACCCCATTCATTGACCAGATTTTCGATGAATGCACAGGTTGTGAGGTCTTTTCATTCATGGATGGTATTTCAAGATATAACCAGATACATATCAAGCCCGAAGACTAGCATAAAACAACTTTTATATGTCCAGGGGGTACATTTTCTTATCGGAAGATCTCATTTGGACTAAAGAATGATGGAGCCACTTTTCAGCGAGCCATGTCTTTTGTTTTCCATGAACTTAGACACATATTTGAGGCTTATCTCGATGATTTTGCATCACGATATCATAAGAGAGTTGATCATCATGCTTACCTCTGACTAATCTTTGAGGGATGTCATTACTATAGGATTCGCTTGAATCTAAACAAGTCAAGTTTCTGCGTGACGTCGGGTCGTCTTCTAGGTTTCATAGTTTCAAAAATAGGGATCATGGTCGATCCTTTGAAGTTTGAGGCGACAGTTCAGTTTCCTCCCCCATGCACAGTTCCTCATCTTCAAATTTTACAGGGTAAAGTGAACTTTCTTCGTCGTTTTATCGCAAACTATGCTGAGATCACTAAAGGGTTCATGTGTTTACTGAAGAAGGGAGTCCCTTTCTATTGGGATGGATCTTCTCGACACTCTTTCAAAGCGTTGAAATGCGCCCTCACGTCTGCCCCTTTGCTCCAGCCTCCCAACTATAATAAAGATTTCTTATTGTACTTGGTCGTCGTAGAGTCGACCATCGGTATGGTCTTGGTTCAATAGGATGATATGCTCAAAGAGAATGTGATTTATTACTTGAGTCGAGGCTTGGTTGGACCAGAACTCAACTACTCCCATGTTGAAAATCTTGCATTGGCAGCAGTGCATGTTGTCCAGTGGTTTCATCAATATATTATGCTCTGTAAGACCACCGTCGTTGTCATTGTGAATCTGCTTCAATACATGTTGACACGACGCATCATTGGCGGAAATATCAGTACATGGATCATTATCCTTTAGGAATTTGACTTTGATTTTGTTTTCGTTAAATCCAAAAAGTCATTAGTATTTAAGAAACTTATCTCGGAACTTCCGGTTGAATCAGGTGATGTTACGCCCGAAGAATTGTCGATTAAAGGAGATCTTTTTCTGATTTCATCTTCGAACCCATAGTATGGAGATATACTATTCTATCTCCAGACTATGAAGTGCCCCGCCTCTGTGTTAGGTGATTTATATGTACTAAAAAAGACACTAAACTACCCTCAATTAAATTGTCAAACCGGGGTAAGTAAACTTAGAGTTGTAGAAAAATATATGCCAAAGGTAAAAGGTTGGTAGGAGTATAATCTAACTAATGAAAACAGCTATCTAAGGCTAATATACTCAAGAAAAACTATCTAATGAGAAAACCCTAATAAACAATTGAAACTATTTAACCTAAGTATTTTTGGGCCAAGGATTGATGGATGGTTCTAAGAAAAGAAAGTGAAAACCCTACTTTAAAGCAACTAGTTCATGTCAATAAGAAAAAGCAACTACCTAAGCATATCAATAAGAAAATGACAAAATCAAACTATCTTAACTTGCCAACCTACATTCAATGAGAAACTACCCTATGAAAGAAAATAAATGAACAAGTAAGCAAAGACGCCTATCTAACCTATAAAGAAAATAGACAAGTAAGCAAAGACACCTAACTAACCTACTAAAGAAAAAGACAAGTAAGCAAAGACAACTATCTATCCTACTAAAGAAAATAGACAAGTAAGCAAAGACTTCTCATTGAACAACTNCGGTCCAGCAGAATCTTCGTCCGGTTAATCCTCATAAAGCATAAGCTATTAAGGATGAAGTAGAGAAACTGCTCAAGGATGGTTTCATCTAGCCCGTTCAGTTGACTCAATGGGTGTCAAATATCATTATGGTCAACAAAAAGCAGGGAACGATTCACATATGTATGGACTTTTGTTCTTTGAATAAGGTGTGTCCCAAGGATAATTTCCCCACCCCATTCATTGACCAGATTTTTGATGAGTGCTTAGGCTGTGAGGTCTTTTCTTTCATGGATGGTTTTTTAGGATACAATCAGATACAGATTAAGCCCGAAGACCAGCATAAAATAGCTTTTATATGTCCATGGGGTACATTTTCTTATCGAAATATGCCTTTTGGCCTAAAAAATGATGGAGACACTTTTCAGCGGGCCATGTCTTTTGCTTTCCATGACCTAAGACATATAGTCAAGGCCTATCTCAATGATTTAGCATCATGATATCATAAGAGAGTTGATCATCATGTGCATCTCCAACTAATGTTTGAGTGATGTCGCTACTACTGGATTCACTTGAATCCAAACAAGTGCAGTTTCTACATGACGTCAGATCGTCTACTAGGTTTCATAGTTTTGACAATAGGGATCATGGTCGATCCTCTGAAGGTGGAGGTGATAGTTCACTTGCCTCCCCCATGCACAGTCTCTCTGCTTCAAATATTACAGGGTAAAGTGAATTTTCTTCAGTGTTTTATCGCAAACTATGTCGAGATCACTAAAGGGTTCATGCATTTACTGAATAAGGGAGTCCCTTTCCACTGAGATGAAGCCTCTAAGCACTCTTTTGAAGTGTTTAAATGTGCCCTCACATTTTCCCCTCTACTCCAACTTCCCAATTATAATAAAGATTTCTTATTGTATTTGGTCGTTGCAGAGTCGACCATTGGTATGGTCTTTGTTCAAGAGGATGATCTGCTTGAAGAGCATGTGATTTATTACCTGATTCGAGGCCTGGTTGGACCAAAACTTAACTACTCCCATGTTGAGAAGCTAGTGTTGGAAGCAGTGCATGTTGTCTAGCAGTTATGTCACTATATTCTACTTCGTAAGATCATCGTCATTGCCATTGTGAATCCATTTCAATACGTTTTGACACAACGCATCATCAGCGGAAAGATTAGTAGATGGATCGTTATCCTCCAAGAATTTGACTTGGATTTTGTTTCTGCGAAATCCAAAATGTCACTGGTCTTTGTGGAAATTATCTCAGAACTTCAGTCGAATCAAGTGATGTTACGCCCGAAGAATCAACGATTAAAGGAGATCTTTTTCTTATTTCATCTTCAAACCCCTGGTATGGAGATATACTATTCTATATCCAAACTTTGAAGTGTCTCGCCTCTACCTCTCGTGATGAGCATCGACATATACGCCATCAGGAAAAAAACTATCTCATACTCGATGACACTCTGTATCGTCGAGGTGTAGATTGCATCCTTCGTCGGTGCATCACTCATGAAGAAGCGGAGCTCATTATTAATGATTGCCACATTGGATCATGTGGTGGCCATTTCTCTAGGTTGGAAACAACCCAAAATATTCTACGATATGGTTACTTTTGGTCGACCTTAATCAAGGATTGCGTTGAATCGGTCAAGAAGTGTCACCTGTGTCAGATCTTCTCTCGAAAGATGAGGGCACACCCCTCTCCCATGTTTCCTATCATTATTGTTGGTCCATCCACCAAATGGGGGATTGATTTCACTACATACTTCCTGGCCTCATCCAGGGGGCATCACTATATCATCGTAGCAGTATACTACTTTACAAGTGGGTTGAGGCTATGCCAATGTTCAATAATGATGGTGAGACAACAAATCTCTTTATTTTCAATCACATAATAACAAGGTTCGACATCCCAAAGGAGATTGTCACTAACCATGGAAGTCACTTTTAGAACAAAATGATGTCTGATTTAACATCAAATCTTGGGTTGAGGCAAGAGCATTCATCACCTTATTACCCACAAGTGAATGTTCAGGTGGAAGCTGTGAATAAGTCTCTCAAAACCATTCTACAACAAACGATCAATTTTTCCAAGTCAAATTGGCATTTTATGTTGTACTCAACATTGTGGGCCTACCGAACATCTGTAAATACTGCCACTAGTTTCTCACCTTTTCAACTTGTTTATGGGCTGGAAGCAGTCTTGCCAATAGAGTGTCAGATCCCATCTCTAAAGTTGGAAGTACAGTTATTGCTAGACACTTCACCGCTTGAGGAACGCTTAATATATCTCGAGCAGCTCGATGAGAAACATCGTAACACAGCCTTGGCTAACAAGGCTCACAAGAAAATATTCAAGTGTCAGTATGATCGGTCCGTTCGTCCTCGAATTTTCTTCAAAGGCGACCTGGTTCTGGTCTATGAACAATATAAGGATCCCCCGGGGGCAAGAAAGTTCAAACCCATGTGGTTCAGACCTTTCATTGTGAAGGAGGTACTAAATAAGGGTGTGTATCATTTGGTTGAATTTGAGGGGAACGCTTTAGCAGAGCCTAGAAATGGGCTCTACCTCAAGAAGTATCACTCATAGGTGGATCGCCTTGGGTGAATTCTTGTACATACATATAGTTCTTATACATTTAGTTTGTCTTGTATTTTTGTTTCATGGAAGTGTCGATATTGATGTCATATTTTTCATTGTGGTAGATGTCAAGTGAATCAGAGGTGTTTATTAGGTTCACGGACAACGCTAGCCAACACACTCGGAGGCTTAATTCTACAGCTTGGGTGATATTCACACCTCAGGGACAATTGTTATCTTCTAGAGGTATTTGTTTAGGCGACGCCACAAACAATTTCGTCGAGTACAACATGTGATAGAGTTGATTCGTGAATCTTTGTCGCATGGTATCTCTCACCTCCGGGTCTACTTAGATGCACAGCTGGTTGTGTCCCAATTAAATGGGGTTTACCACATATATGATCCTACTCTACACCAATGGTTCCTTAGGGTACGTCTCTTAGAACGTTGTTTTGATTACATTATGTACATCCATGTTCCTAGGAGACTAAATGAAATCATAGATACTCTAGCTAATCAAGTATTATATTGGCATATTACACACACATAGAAATAAGCAAACACATACACATGTACATACATTGTAAAAATGTGATCCATAATACATAAAAGATGTAAATACGCATATATATATATCAAAAGTCTCAGAGTACATAGGTGGGCGCAAGCGCCTCAAAAAATAATATATCCAGTGTACATCATGGGGATTATGCCCTAAAAAATATACAAAAAAGTTCCCTCGGCACGTAAGTGGTCCACCCTAGCTAAGCACGGGGCCTATTGTCCCTTCCATAGTGAACGACGGCGTTTTCCAAACATTAGAAAAGCTGGACCCAGGTCTGTGGCACCCCAAATACATGAGGCTGCATATATGGTGGGAGATCCTTGATCTCAGCCATGGGCACTGTACGAGTGAGAGCGGTGAGGTTCCACTCCACCCATCTCAACACTCTCTCAGCCTCTCCGACTAGAGGCCCCCCTGCTATTGATCCTGCTGGTATGGTGRCTGTTGTTGGTACTGCCTCTGGTTGAGGACGTCACCTGCTCCTCACGAAGTCTATTGGACACATTAGTCCCACATCTGTACATAAAAAGATACATAGTTGGAAGATACTTTGTTTCACATAAAAATGATATATATATATAAAAKAATTAAAAATGAAATAACTTTAAAAATAAAATGTACCCATCTCTCCTCGCTCAGCTCCAGGAGGTATGGGCATGTCTAGATCCTTGGAAAAGTTGATTCTGGTGTAGGGGTAGTCCTCTATTGCCAAAATATGTTGTGCCCACCAGTCAAAAAATGTCTCATCAAAGACCTCTATGGTTCTCCCTCCCCCCTGTCGCGACACAACAATGTTTCCCATCTACACACTACTGAGAGTGAGGCCACATGCCCCCGCACTATCTCTCATGGATTGAGACTAGGTACCCTCTCAAAGAAGAATGAGCATAGTATGGTACCGAATCTGAAGTTCTTGTTTCTCTACCCGTGACACTCAGTGAGCTGTCTCTTAATGCAGTCAAGCATGGTTGTTCCCCAGTCAAAGATTCGTGCATTTAAGCACTGAACTACACAATGCATGTGCACCCGGGAGGCCTGATGTAAGGCCACGGATCCAGTGATCCACCCAATAAGTAAAACTATCACCTTCAGTGATAGGTTGGTAATCTTTTGGATCGGCACCTGAGAACCTACTTTCTCAGTGCCAGCCTCACAATATAGTTCGATCAACTCGGCAATGTTATGAGACCCAGGGGGGAAATCTCACAAGTTGATTGGTTCACTTCTCCTTGAGAGGCCAGTCAGAAATTAAATGTCTTCAGTTGTTGGAGTCAACAATTGCACCTCTAGCATAAATGCCTCAGCGTCAGGGTGCTAGTAATCCACCAAGGCGTTCAGTAGCCTGGGTTGTGCCCTCATGAATGGACACCGGAAAAACTTTCACAAACTGTATTGTCTCAATGCAGCCATAGTTGCAAGGTCCTCATCGACCAAGATATCTATATCCTCATGCTCCCTCTCTCTTCAATGGACATACATCATGTTACATGACAAGTTCAAAGGGGAGTTAACTCTTGTACTTTCAATTTTTCCATGTTCTTGAGGGTATACATGGGTTGTATTGGACACAGTCGCATATGCCCACGGCCAAATTGTTTTCTACCCACGAGCATACGCGGGTTGTCCTTGGACAGACCACGTACACGTAGGGGAACCCCTTTTTAGGAGTGTGTGCCCCCCAAAAACTAAAATAAATGCTAAATGAAAGTATTGAAATGCAAGAGGGGTCAATTTTTACTTACTTGGTCCAAGCGGAAGTTCATTTCGTCCTTTGAAGCTCTGAGAATCAACTATTCTCACAAAGGGGTGTTTTTGTATTTTTGGTTAATTCTCAATTTGCAATGGTGAAAATGGGTTGTCAGCTTCTATTTATAGACTTTTTTGGCCCTTTTTGCCACTTTTTTGAACCCTTTTGTCATTTTTTCTGGCTTGAAAATCATTTGACATGGTTCTTGAGTTTCTCATTGGATGTTATGATACACTTCATTTTTGGTTTGGAAAACTTTTTGGGAGATGGGTCACTTTTTAAGATTCTTTGGTAAAAGTCATTTTTCCCAAATGTTTTCATTTAAGTTAGGATTCCACCTCCACTTTTTGCATCTTGTTGTATTTTCCTCTTTTCCATAGGATCGATCCACCTGAATTGCGACACAGAATAGTCATTTATGCCTTAGAAGTGTCATAATTTAGTGGTAGAGCCTACCTTCACATGGATGCCCTAGGTAGATCCTGGTTGCATTTTGGTGTCCATGTTGTCGTTAAATGACTTTAGGCTCGAGAGACCTTGTTAGTCCCATCATGATTATGATATTGAGCCTCATATCCCTAATGTGTCATCACTCTTAGCCTCACCCTCGGGACTCCTAGAAAATGAGTCTTCTTTTAAGCCCTTTTCAGACTCTCTAAACATGAAAAGATTGTTGAGCGATCTTGTTGTCCTTCACGCTCGCCAAACTAAAATTTGAAGGAACGTTTGTCTGGCGGTAGTTTACCCCTTTTTCGGTCTAGATGGTCAATTATACGAACAAAGGTATACTCTAGGAACTTCGGTTCGCTAGAAGAGTATTCTCAGGTATAAGTTTAACCCTTTTTCGGGCCTAAGGGACTAAATTTACGAAAAAGGAACCCCCTTGGAGTCCATAGTTAATCTCTTTTTAAAATCCCTAAAATTGAAAATATTGTCGAGTGACCTTGTTCCTTCACACTCGTTAAACTAGTCCAGAAGAACATCCCCTAAGAAATCCATAGTTAAGCTCTTTTCAGACTCCTTAAAATTGAAAATATCGTTGAGTGACCTTGTTCTTTCACACTTGTTAAATTGGTTCAGAAAGACATCTACTGGCATGATTTTACCCCTTTTTTTGGCCTATTTATTAAGGAGGAAAAAGGTACACCTCGGGAGATTCATCTCGCTGGGAGAGTTCTCCTAAGTAGATTTATACTTTTTCAGGCTAAGGAGACTAAATTTAGAAAAAGGTTGTGAGTCCATAGGTAAGCTCTTTTCAGACTCCTTAAAATTGAAAATATTGTCGAGTGATCTTGTCTATGTCACACTCATTAAAATGGTTTTGAATAGACATATTTAAGATGTTATTTTACCCTTTTTTTGAGCTGACAAGACTGCCTTCAAAAAAGGTACCCCAGTGGAGTCTTCTTTTACATTTTTTCAGACTCTGTAAATGCGAAAAAAACACCGAGCTTACCTTCTCTGGGCTCATGAAAAATACATTGAAGGGGGTTTCATCGTGTCTTTCTAATCGCATGTTCATCTCTGTGTCTTTGGCCTAATGTCGGCTCCATGTTTCTTTCAACTGAACCTTTGAAACATGCCTTATATGCAAGTCTCGTAGCACTTTACCTATGTGACCTAATACCTTGACCCATGGAGGAATTTTCCTCGAGTGTCATTTTCTTGCACATGTCTCCTTGTTATAAGAATTAGTGTGTTCCTTGCACTTGGAAATAGTATTCTTGCGACACTCATTCCTCCTTTGTAACATAGCATTCTTTTATTCTTTTTCAAGCTCTTCAAAATATTGAAAAAGACAAAAAAATCAAATATACTCCAAAAAGTGGACGGGAAAGGTATTGTGACATCCCCCAAATTAAAATATTTTTTGAAAATTTAAATTGCTAGAAATTTATTATGTTTTTAGTAAATTCGAATTTGGAAATTTTTTGCCATTTATGGCAATTCTGAATTTTGAATTTGTTATTTGTAATAAATTATTATGACTATTGGGCAGAGATCTGATTTGACCCAACTAACTATTTGACAATGAAACTTGTATAAAAACAGAATATTTTATATTAATTGCAGGAGGACAAATGGAACAACCATATTAAAAGTAGTTGACCATGACTCCATGAGTGGGGAACATGCTGGAACTACCCCTAGGCTGATTTTTACAAGTGGAAAATCAGTGATTTGGCCATTGGCAGCCCCTGAAAATCAGGGATTTAGAAGGCTGTGAAAATTCCCAAGGGAGGGAAAAAAGATCTAGGCAATTGATAAATAAGCATATGTGAGGAGGCATGACGGTGCCAAGTATGCTAGGAAAGAGATTATTGATTCTTTTCCTTGTTGTTATGAACACTGAATGAGTGTGAGGCAAGGGGGAGCTACTAAATTGAAGGACATTGTTGAAGAGGGATTTCCAGGTTCGCTCTCATGGACTCATGGTCAGGCTAGGGGGTGAACCGCACAAGTGATTGTGGTTGCTCGGTTCTACGATTGGGAGGAACGTGGTTGTTCCCTTTGTCTTTCTGCACCCTAGTTCAAATATGTAGTCTATACTTGCATGAATGAATAATTGTATATTTTTGTAAGGTATTTGTTGTTTCGAATTCAAATTATTTCATATCTGTTGAACGAATTAGCTACAGAAGTAGTGAAATCATTAACACATGAATGAATAATTGTATACTTGTTGTAATGTATGTTGTTGTATAGAATTCGAATTATTTACATATCTATAGAATGGATTGGTTATAACAGTGGCGAATTCATTAATGCCTGTAGGAATAATGGTATATTGGTTGAATGTATTTTTCTATAACAAGACCGAATTAATTATAAATCTGTAGAATGAATTAGCTATCGAAGTAGAGAAACTGTTAACACCTGTAGGTATGTCCTATAACCAAGGTGAGAATAAAACTGTTTGACCATGCGATTGGGTGGGATCAAACTTCCGATAGGACTATTATAATAGATCCCTGAATAAGTCTTATCGACTAAATCTGTATGAGAGTTAGGAATGAGTTGACTATCCTACTAAATCATTTCAAATGGATTATGTGAGTAAATTTTGGAGTAATTGCTTCTAATATTTAATTGCTTTTCTTTCCTTCGGGTATAACAGAGACATATCCATATATTGAAAGTTTGGTGCATATCGTCTAAGTATGGACAGTGTTGAAGCTAGATAAACCTATATACAGAATAGATAATTCCTACTCTTTACAAGTTCAGATTTATAAAGGGAATCGGAACACCATTTTTCCCTTAGTAAAGATAAGTTACTACCATTCAGGATGCACCCACGATAGACCAAAAATCAATATGCTTCATGTGTATATATGAACTAGTATACACGCACCCTTTCATTTTAAGAGAATATGATAACAAATATGGAATTTAATACCTACAGAAGCTAATAAGCACAAGGGATCATAGGTACATAAGAAAACTTTTTTTTCAGAATATGATAAAGGAATTCAGATAGTTGTGTATTCACCATTATGAAATAAGTATAGAGCTCGAGCGTTTCAGACCAAACAAACAAACGATGCATAGCTACATTGAGGACCGAATGCAATGAACCTAATAATATTAACGACCACATCATTTAATCCTGGGAGGGTTTCCTCCTTTTGGTGATAAATTTTAGATACTTGGAACAGGATAGAGTGAGATTATATAACTAAACTTAGATCTTTCCAAGGAACAAATACAGAGATTGAAATCATACATTCAGGTCACTATAACTGAAATTCGACACTTCAAATAACAATGGCCAGATATGTCCTTTAAATAAACAAGGAAACAAAACTACACAGTAGAATAGACTGAATATCAAGTTACTGAATTAATATTTTACAAAGACGGGCGAATGAGCCCGAATATTCCTGTGACAACCTCCTTTCCGTTCCATAAGTTAACTAAACTATTTTTATACAGAACCAGAAGTAGGGCATGATTTTTCCCTTAAGATTTTGCAGAACCTGTGGAATTAGCCAGAGTAGGGAAAATATTTCGGAACCTGAATACCTTTCGTCGGAGACTTGGGTGGAACTCAAGGCCAGTGTAGAATGAGAAATACTTGCCACGAAAACAAACCTTGAAAATTTTAGTCCTCATTCGAATAACAAGTAACAAAAGGAAATTTACAAAAGAGATAGAGTAAACGACAACAGTAAATACTCATCTTTGGTACACGAATCCGAAACCTCATTTACCGCTTGAATTCTGGAGGACATTCTGAGTGAAGGGGAAGGATGCAGTAAACCTATGATGGGTCCTTTCATAAACAAGGCCCACCATTAGTGCCAATAATAACCCTTAAATATTTTCTTTTGAGTAAAACGTATCGAAAGTAAAGATAAACTAACCTTTATAAACATATTGTAAGCGGAAAGCAACAAAGATTTCATTAAAGGGAGGAATTACAAAACTCGTTCAAAACAAAATTTTGTAGCATATCTTAAAAAGAAAAAACAAATAGAGTCGTCACGTTTTGGTAAGGTGAACTTTCCGCACACAGGAATCTTCGGGAACTCTCCTAAGGACTTCTAGTAAAAATGACCGTAGGAAAATAGAGGAGAAAATCAAATACTAGACACATGAACGAGTATGAGAAAGAACACCTTCGACCAGTACAAGAATCTTAACATTTTAATCAATCAAGTCGAGGGATTATTTCATTGGTGAATCACCCACAGGGATGACTTACTTCATCAGAAACTAGCTATAGGAAGACAAGGAAAGGTCTGAGATGTAAACAGTCGGTCCTAAGAAAAAGGGTTATCGCAGAGAAGGATATAACTAGATTCATAAGACAACCCTGTTAACATTGCCAAATATATATCAACCTATTTTAACATATCAGGGTTTGGGTTAAGGAAGAACTTACCATTGTTTCCCAAACATGTCGTTGAATATAACCATGGCACGTCTACCCTTACCACTGGGAGTTCTCCCCTGATGCGACAGTGTGATATACAGAACCCCAGGGACATTCTTTCCACCATGTTTACAGTCTCAGCCTCAAGAAGAATAGAGCAACACCCAAAACCTTCGTAGGAGAAAATGATCAAAAATGACAAAACTGTGAGCTTCCCTAAACCCTAGGCGACGCACTTCCGTCTTGGAAATAAATGTGGAAAGTACATAGGAAAGGTAACCATGTGACAAGACGGGGTTGGTATGGTATCTCGGTTGTGAATCCAGAAAAATTCAATAGAGATCACAGGACGGTCATTAATGATCATGCAGAGGTATATCTATTGTGAAAGAGAACCATCTCTACTGTGTTAAAGGGTGATGCAATTTGGCACTCTGTCTTAATTTTCTAATAAAGTTTACCTACCCTTTCATTAACTGAATTAGAAGTGCTATCTGAGTTGGCCACATCTCATTGTTTTCATGAGCTAACTAATTCACCATGAGCAACCACCGGATTCGAGAACCCAAGATGACTATGACTTGGCAGTCGCAAAATTAGTCTAATGGGAAAGTTTACCCATAACCTTATCAACAGAAAATGAGTTAAGACTCCCAATGTATTAAGATCGACCCATAGATCTATTACGTAAACAAACTTTATGATAGGAATGACTCTAATATAATTTGTGCCTCGATCCTTTACAAGTCCTACGTACATAGGATAAAAAACAAGAATGAAGGGGATTTGTATTGACTAGGTACAATCTCTTGCTCATGGTCTAACTGAGTTATGATGTCGAGACCTCTTATGTTATGTTTATGATCTCAAGTGATAATGATATTTTTATAACAAAGTATTATAAAAATTTCTTTTATTGTGTACTTCAGTGTGACCGAATTGACATCGGAGTTGCACAATTAGTATCTTGCCTTCCACCAGGAAACTTAGGTAGGAACAAATAACAAAAAAAAAATTGTGTGCAAATTGGAGGTATGTTACATATGGTATCAGAGAAAAAGTTACAACACTGGGCCTGAACAGGGCCACTTTAATTGCTTAATAGATATTTTGTTTTATATATAAACTAATAAATCTTTTGGTTACAAACATAAAGCTCTTTCTATTTTGGTAATTAATTATGGCAGCTCAGGACAATGCAGAAAATAGGATGGAAGAAAATCCACAACAAAGACCCCCTGGAGATACAAGGCAGAACAGTGACGGTAGTTCACCCACAGAAATGTTGGAAATAATGAGGAATCTTATTGTTGAACTACAGATTTTTAAAGCCGATAATGAAAAACTAAAGAAAGCACAAGAGGAACAACAAGAGATAAACGAAGTCCTGCTACGCAGTATAGTGACCAAGAAAATCCCAAAAGACAATAACAACGACGAAGAAGTCAGCAAGAGAGCCTCCAAGAACTTAGGACCAGAAACAGAAAAAGGAGATAGTTCGTCTGAAGGAACACCTCCATCTTGAGATAGAACTATAACGGACTGAAAAAGAAAACAAGTGGACAACCTTGAAGGAGAATTTAAAAAGATTAAACCAGCTATCTTTGATGGAGAATCTAGGACCGGGGAAGAAGCAGAGGCATGGTTGTTGGACATCAAAAAGTACTTCCAAATCTACAACTATTCCAGTAACATGAAGGTCAGGATGGCCATCTACAATGTGAAAGGTCCGGTCAGTATATGGTGGAAAGATCTAAAATTGGCCAAGGGCCTAAAGGACAAACAGTTGGAGTGGTCTAATTTTAAGAAGTATTTCAAGAAACAATACCTTTCTGAAAATTATTATGAAAGGAAGACGAAATAATTTTACGAGTTACGACTCAGACAGATGACAATGGAGGATACTATAAACAAATTTCTGGAACTATTAAGGTTCGTACCATACATCAAAGAGGATAAAGTAAAAATACAATGATTTCTAAGCTGCCTACCACAGTCCTACAAGGACAGAATCGAGTTTGATAACCCCAAATCCTTGAGCGAAGTATTCAAGAAAGCATGAATGTGCTACGACCAGTATAAACAACGGGTAGAGTTTCCCAAAGCCTGGAAGGATAAGAAACAGGATCAAATGAACCAGCGGAAGAAGGGGTACCAGCCAGCTCCTTATTGGAATGAAGTAAAAATATTTTCGAGAAAATATTCTCGCTTCAGTCACCCAAATACGTAGAACAACGGTAAACCGGTAAACCTGGGAATTAAGAAGTTTGGGGACAACTCCCGCGAGCCACTAAAGTGTTGGGAATGCGGAGAGCCTCATCTAAGGAGGAATTGTCCATGTTTGATTTCAACAAATAGAACTGTTGTTCATAATCTACAAGAAGCCCCGATAGTGGGAGACATGGGCAGGAGCCTACATCAGATAAATGCAGCCATTGATGGTCGAAAAGCTGACCACCAGTCCTTAGTGGTAGAAATCGAAGGTAAAATCAATAATACTCGAATTGTTGTTTTAATTGACCCTGGAGCTACATTAAGTTATATTACACCTAATGTGGCAGAGTCAAACAAACTTAAGAAACTGAAGCACGCAAAACCATGGCTTGTACAATTAGCGACTGGTACTAAAAGGAAAGTAGTTGAATTTGTTCCAGATTTTGAGTTCATCTTAGATGGTCAAAATATAAGGACCAATCTGAACATCCTACCACTAGGATCTTACGATATGATTATCGAGATGGATTAGTTGTAACAACACAAAGCAGTACTAGATTGCTATACAAAGATACCTAGCTATAAAAACGATTTTGGCACTATTAGAACAACCCAAGGTATACCCAAACCAGTATCATTTAGACAAGTTTTAGCAATGCAACTCAAGAAAGGTATGAGAAAGGGATGTCAAGTTTATTCCATCCAAGTAACGAATCTACTAGAAAAAGATGATAAGCCAAAATTAGAAGACTTTACTGTCCTACGTGATTTCAGAGACATGTTTGTGGATGAGATACCAGAATTGCCTCCTAGAAGGGAAATAGACTTCTCCATAGACCTACTGCCAGGTTCATCCCCTATCTCAAAAGAACCTAACCGAATGAGTCTACCAAAACTGACAGAATTAAAAATACAGTTACAGGAATTATTGGACAAAGAGTATATCAGATCGAGTGTCTCACCATGGGGAGCACCAGTCCTCTTTGTGAAAAAGAAAGATGGTACTCTAAGACTATGTATCGATTATAGACAACTGAACAAAATGACTATTAAGAATAAATACCCCCTACCAAGGATAAATGATATGTTCGATCAAGTAGGTGGGGCCAAGATCTTTTCAAAGTTGGATTTACGATCCGGTTATCATCAAATTCAGATAAAAGATGAGGACATAAACAAAACAACTTTTTGGAAAATATATGGACACTATGAGTTCATAGTCATACCTTTCGGACTCAATAACACACTAGCCATGTTTATGTGTCTGATGAACAGTATCTTCAGTCAGTACTTAGACAAGTTCATGGTAGTATTTATCGACGATATTCTGGTCTATTCAAAAACGGAAGAGGAACATGATGAACACTTAAGAATAGTTCTGCAAACGTTGAGGAAACACAAACTGTACGCCAAATTTGACAAGTGTGACTTCTATAAAAAAGAAATACAATATCTAGGACATGTAATTTCAGCAGAAGGCATTGTTGTGGATCTAGAAAAGACAAAGGCCATTATGGAATGGTCGGTGCCTAAGGATGTAGAAGATATACGGTCGTTCATGGGGATCACTGGATATTACCGCGGGTTTATAGAAGGGTTTTCCAAGATAGTCTACCCTATCACATCATTACAAAAGAAAGGAACCAAGTTTAACTGGTCAAAGAAGTGCTAAGACAGTTTTAACAAACCGAAGGGATTATTGACAACTGCACCCATATTGAAGGTAGCAAACCCCGATAAACACTTCACCATATGTGTGGACGCAAGTAAAGAAGGACTTGGTGGTGTCCTAACTCAGGAAGGACACGTTATTTGTTATGAATCCCGAAAATTAAAAGAACACGAGCGAAATTATGTCACTCATGACTTAGAATTGGCAGTAGTAATACACGCCTTAAAAATGTGGTGACACTACATAATGGGCAGAAAATTCCTTCTATTAACGGATTATAGTGGGGTGAAATATTTGTTTAACCAACCAGATCTTAATGCAAGACAAGAAAGGTGGCTAGCCTTCTTGAGAGAATTCGACTTCGAGGTTAGACATATCAAGGGTAAGGAAAATAAAGTAGCAGATGCTTTAAGCAGAAGAGTCCATGGGTTATTTGAGATGAATATCAGCAGGGCAGAAAGTGGTCTGGAACAAAGAATAAGGATGGCAGGTATTAATGACGAAAAGTATACTAAAATAATGGTAGAATTATCGAACAGTTCCACGAACTCAGATAAACCAGATCTAAGTATCGACAAGAAGGGACTGCTACGATTTAAAAACAGACTTTACATACCAGATTCAATAGAGTTAAAATTAATAGTCTTGGACGAAGTGCATAAGAAATCATATTCTGGCCACCCAGGTTACCAGAAAATGATAACAAGACTTAGGAAACTATTTTATTGGCCTAATATGAAGGGAAAAATAGAAAAATAATTGGCTAGGTGCCAAGATTATCAGCAGGTTAAGGTCGAGCATCAGCATCTAGTCGACCTACTACAGCCATTACCAGTACCAGAATGGAAATGGGAGACCATATCACTAGACTTTATAACAGGTTTGCCTAAAACTCAGAAACATAATTATTCTATCATGGTTGTAATCGATAAACTCAATAAGTCTACACAATTTATTCCTGTAAAGTCTACTTTTAAAGCTATAAACATTGTTGAAATATTCATGAAAGAAATTTTTAGACTGCATGGTATTCCTAAAATGGTGATTTCAGATAGAGACGTAAAATTCACATCCACCTTTTGGAAGGAATTGTTTGTAGGGCTAAATACCAATTTGAATTTTAGTACGAGTTATCATCCACAAATGGATGGACAAACCGAAAGGACAAACCAAATCATAGAGGATATGTTCCACATGTACGTAAGAACAAAACCGAACAAGTGGGAGGACTATATACACTTGGTAGAATTTGCATATAACAATGGGTACCAAACTTCAGCAAAGTTGAGCCCTTTCGAAGTACTGTACGACTCCAATTAGATGGGATAACCCAGCTGACAAACTCATGGTTGGACCAGAAATGCTCCAAGAAATGGAGAACATGGTAAGAAAGGTACAAAAGAACTTGAAGGAAGCACAAGACAGGTAGAAAAGCTATGCAGATCAGAAAAGAAGACACTTAGAATTTCAAGCGGGAGACCATGTGTACTTGAAGTTCAAAGCCCAAAAAATCTCATTGAAGTTAGGAAATTGTGCCAATTTGGCACCCAGGTTTTGTGGGCCCTTCGAGATACTAGCTCGAATTAGACCCATAGCATATCAACTTGCACTTCCAGCCAATCTAAGAATTCATAATGTATTTCATGTTTCTTTGTTCAAAAAGTATGTTCACGACCCTACTCATATGATTGATTGGAACTCTGTACATGTGGAACCTGAAGGCGAATTCCAGGTGGAACCCCTACGCATTCTGGACCGGAGGAAAATAGCACTTCGAAACAGAGTCGTCGCTCAGGTAAAGGTGCAATGGAAGCACTTTAGTCCTGAGGAGGCCACTTGGGAATTGGAGGGATATTTGTAGAAATATCATCGAATCCTATTCCAAGAAAGGAATGAACACTGAGGATAGTGATTTATTGAAGGGGGAAAGGATGTGACATCCCCCAAAACAAAATATTTTTTGAAAATTTAAATTGCTGGAAATTTATTCTGTTTTTAGTAAATTCGAATTTAGAAAAAAATTTCCATTTATGGAAATTCTGAATTTCAAATTTTTTATTTGTAATAAATTATTATGACTGTTGGAAAGATATCTGATTTGACCCAACTAACTATTTGACAATGACACTTGTATAAAAACAGAATATTTTATATTAATTGTAGGAGGACAAATGGAACAGCCATGTTAAAAGTAGATGACCATGAATCCATGAGTGGGGAACATGCTGGAACTACCCCTAGGTTGATTTTTACAAGTGGAAAATTAGTGATTTGGCCATTGGTAGCCCCTGAAAATCAGGGATTTAGAAGGCTGCGAAAATTCCCAAGGGAGGGAAAAAAGACCTAGGCAATTGATAAATAAGCATATGTGAGGAGGCAGGACACTAACAAGTATGTTGGGAAAGAGATTATTGATTTATTTTCCTTGTTGTTATGAACATGAATGAGTGTGAGCCAAGGGGGAGCTACTAAATTGAAGGACATTGTTGAAGAGGGATTTCCAGGTTCGCTCTCATGGACTCATGGTCAGGCTAGGGGGTGAACCGCGCAAGTGATTGTGGCTGCTCGGTTCTATGGTTGGGAGGAACATGGTTGTTCCCTTTGTCTTTCCGCACCCTGGTTTAGATATGTAGTCTATCTTTGCATGAATGAATAATTGTATATTTTTGTAAGGTATTTGTTGTTTCGAATTCAAATTATTTCATATTTGTTGAACGAATTAGCTACAGAAGTAGTGAAATCATTAACACATGAATGAATAATTGTATACTTGTTGTAATGTATGTTGTTGTATCGAATTCGAATTATTTACATATCTATAGAATGGATTGGTTATAACAGTAGCGAATTCATTAATGTCTGTAGGAATAATGGTATATTGGTTGAATGTATTTTGCTATAACAAGACTGAATTAATTATAAATCTGTAGAATGAATTAGCTACCGAAGTAGCGAAACTATTAACACCTGTAGGTATGTCCTATAACCAAGGTGAGAATAAAACTATTTGACCATGTGATTGGGTGGGATCAAACTTCCGACAGGACTGTTATAATAGATCCCTGAATAAGTCTTATCGACTAAATCTGTACGAGAGTTAGGAATGAGTTGACTATCCTACTAAATCATTTCGAATGGATTATGTGAGTAAATTCTAGAGTAATTGCTTCTAAGATTTAATTGCTTTTCTTTCCTTCGGGTATAACAGAGACATCTCCATATATCAAAAGTTTGGCACATATCGTCTAAGTATGGACAGTGTTGAAGATAGATGAAACATGTATACAAAATAGATAATTCCTACTCTTTACAAGTTCAAATTTATAAAGGGAATCAGAACACCATTTTTCCCTTAGTAAAGATAAGTTGCTACCATTCAGGATGCACCCACGATAGACCAAAAATCAATATGCTTCATGTGTATATATGAACTAGTATATGCACACCCTTTCATTTTAACAGAATACGATAACAAATATGGAATTTAATACCTACAGAAGCTAATACGCACAAGGGATCGTAGGTACATAAGAAAACTATGTTTTTCGGAATATGATAAAGGAATTCAGATAGGTGTATATTCACCATTATGAAATAAGTATAGAGCTCGAGCGTTTCAAACCAAACAAACAAATGATGCAGAGTTACATTGAGGACCGAATGCAATGAACCCAATAATATTAACGACCATACCATTTAATCCTGGGAGGGTTTCCTCCTTTTGGTAATAAATTTTAGATATTTGGAACAGGATAGAGTGAGATTATATAACTAGACTTAGATCTTTCCAAGGAACAAATACAGAGATTGAAATCATACATTCGGGTCACTATAATTAAAATTCGACACTTCAAATAACAATGGCCAGATATGTCCTTTAAATAAACAAGGAAACAAAAATACATAGTAGACCAAACCGAATATCAAGTTACCGAATTAATATTTTACAAAGACAGGTGAATGAGCCCGGAAATTCCTATGACAACCTCCTTTCCATTCCATAAGTTAACTAAACTATTTTTATACAGAACCAAAAGTAGGGCACGATTTTTCCCTTAAGCTTTTGCAGAACCTGTGGAATTAGCTGGAGTATGGAAAATATTTCGGAACCCGAATACCTTTCGTCGAAGACTTGGGAAGAACTCGAGGCCGAAGCAGAATGAGAACTACCTACCAAGAAAAAAAACCCTGAAAATTTTAGTCCTCATTCAAATAACAAGTAACAAAAGGAATTTTACAAAAGAGATAGGGTAAACGACAACAGTAAATACTCATCTTTGGTACATGAATCCAAAACCTCGTTTATCGCTTGCATTCTGGAGGACAGTCCAAGTGAAGAGGAAGGATGAAGTAAACCTCTGATGGGTCCTTGCATAAACAAGGCCCACCATTAGTGCCAATAATAACCCTTAAATATTTTCTTTTGAGTAAAACATATCAACAGTAAAGATAAACTAACCTTTATAAACATACTATATGAGAAAGCAACAAAGATTTCATTAAAGGGAGGAATTACAAAACTCGTTCAAAATGAAATGTTGTAGCGTATCTTAAAAAGAAAAAACAAACAGAGTCGTTACGTTTCGGTAAGGTGAACATTTCACACATAGTAATCTTTGGTAACTCTCCTAAGGACTTCCAGTAAAAACGATCATAGGAAAACAAAGGAGAAAATCAAATACTAGACGCAGGAACGAGTATGAGAAAGAATGCCTTTAACCAGTACAAGAATCTTAACATTTTCATCAGTCAAGTTGAGGGATCATTTTGTCGGTGAATCACCCACGGGGCTGACTTACTTCATCGAAAACTAGCTATAGGAAGACAAGGAAAGGCCTGAGATGTAAATAGTCAGTCCTAAGCAAAAGGGATATCGCAGAGAAGGATATAACCAGGTTCATAAGATAACCCTGTTAACATTGCCAAATATATATCAACCTATTTTAACCTATCAGGGTTTCGGTTAAGGAAACACTTACCATCGTTTCCCAGACATGTCATCGAATATAACCATGGCGCATCCACCCTTACCACTGGGATTTCACCTCTGATACGACAGTGTGATATACATAACCCCAGGGACATTATTTCCACCATGTTTACATTCTTGGCCTCAAGAAGAACAGAGAAACACCCAAAACCTTCGTAGGAGAAAATGATCGGAAATGACAAAACTATGAGCCTCCCTAAACCCTAGGCGACACACTTCCGTCTTGGAAATAAATGTGAAAAGTACATAGGATAGGTAACCATGTGACAAGACGAGGTTGGTATGGTATCTCAGTTGTGAATCCAAACGAGTTCAATAGAGATCATAGGACGGTCATTAATGATCATGCAGAGGTATATCTATTGTGACAGAGAACCATCTCTTCCATGTTAAAGGGTGATGCGATTTGGCACTATGTCTTAATTTTCTAATAAAGTTTACCTACCCTTTCATTAACTGAATCAGAAGTGTTATCTGAGTTTGCCACATCTCATTGTTTTCATGAGCTAAATTATTCACCATGAGCAACCATCGGATTCGAGAACCCAAGATGACTGTGACTTGGCAGTCGCGATATCAGTCTAATGGGAAAGTTTACCCATAACCTTATCAACAAAAAATGAGTTAAGACTCCTAAAGTATTAATATCGACCCATAGATCTATTACGTAAACAAACTTTATGATAGGAATGACTCTAATATAATTTATGCCTCGATCCTTTACAAGTCCTACATACATAGGATAAATAACAAGAATGAAGGGGATTTGTATTGACTAGATACAATCTCCTACTCGTGGTCTAACTGAGTTATGATGTCGAGACCTCTTATGGTATGTTTAGGATCTAAAGTGCTAATGAGATTTTTATAACAGAGTCTTATAACAAGTTCTTTTATTGTGTACTTCGGTGTGACCGAATTGACATCAGAGTTGTACGATTAGCATCTTACCTTCCACTAGGAAACTTAGGTAGGAACAAATAACAAAAAAAAAATTGTGTGCAAATTGGAGGTATGTTACAGGTATTTTATTTTTATGGAAACACAATGAGTCTCCCTTGGACAAAGAAAATCGTTTCATTTGTCATCAAGCATTGGGATTTAATATGACCTTATGAATTTGTTCTCGCTACATAAGAGTTGTGTCCTCCTCCCTTTGGTTATCCTTCCAAACACATGGAGAGTTTGTGCTACCGCCTGCATCGTGAACTTATGTCAATGTAATGTTTCCTGAGTCTGATCATCATTCGTGCTCTTGTCCAAGGGAAGTTTTACCCAACTTGAGTCAGCCTTTGTGCAATTTGTCTCTTTCCCTCATGCCCATCCATCCCCATAATTCCAATCAAGTCTTTGTTCAAAATCAGTGAAGTTCTCTTCCTGATCATCGATATCCTCTTGTTTTTTCCCTGACAAGTTGTCGAAGACCTATGGGTAGTGAAGTTGTACAATCATATTACACTCCTACCCGAGTTTTGAAGATCTTGAAGTTGTTGCTTGAGCTTTGAAGGCCTCATCTCCAACCATTATGCGTCATTTGGCTTCTTGAAGATGGATATTATACATGCATATCTTTGATTTTGAGATGTAGATCCACTATGTATTACTCGTGGATACACTTTATATAGTTATATGACATGGATATTTAGTGTATTTGATTGGAAGACATGATTTATTTCATCTCCAACATGGGTATGTCCGCCTTAGTGAGACAATTGTTATTTTTGTAGATGGCACCTCCCTAACTATGGTCCCGGTCTCACTCACTTTGTATGTTGGTGAAGATTTTGTAATGTATTTCAGACATCAGATTCTCTTCTAACCTCACACATTAGGGGGCATATTTTATAACCCTAAATTGCACCATACATGCATACCTGGCATTTGGCCCTCTTACTTGCTCTTTTTTCCAAGCCATCACTGAGCAACTCTTCTTAAAAACACTATTTTTGAAGATGTATGTGCCCTACACCACTACTGACTACATACACATGCTTACTACACCACTACAAATCATGTATGTTTCACCATTACAACCCGCATATACCCACAAAAGTTGCAAAAATTAAAAAGTTGCAAGGAATTCATTGAGATTACGGGCTATTGGGTAGTTTTCCAACTGTCCCACCACCTATAGCCCATCACCCAACCGAATAACCATCCTTTTTTCATATAAAAGAAGGTGTTGGGGTCTCATTCCAAATATAAGCATAAGAATAGTGAAACTCTTCCTATTTCACATCCCCTCCTTGCCCCAAGAATTTGCAGCCACCTTGTGAGATTTGTATCAGAATTTCCCATTCTAGCCTTTTTTCCTTCATCATAAACCTATGCCATTTCCCTAGAAAAAGTTTGAGAGGAGAAAGATACATGGAAGCGCAGTTGGATCTTGGTGAAGAGGAGCCCGGACCAGGTTCGCGGAGCAGTCGTCGATATCATTGTAAGTAAACTTTGTGATATCAATAAAAGGAATACTTTTTCTGTCCCGAAATATGATGTGTCAAATATTTATGTTTTATACTGTCATCTAACCCATAATTCATATATTATATGCATGTTCATAGTTCCTTGTTTGTATGTTCATGAATGCAGGTCAGCCTTGGGAGGAGACTTGTAGTCATTGGAGCAATTGAACGCGAAAGGATCAACACCGAATGCAGAGTTAAAGGTAGAGTGACCATATCTTTTCACTTTGTATTGCATGCATGAATGTGGGGTATATTTAGGGTAGTTATAAAAATTAGGAGAATTTTATACAGTTAGATCTTCCTACATGTTGAACCCTAGTGTAGTCCATAGGGGGGTTTTCCCACAATAGCACAACAACATCCTAAAGAAGTACTCCATCGAGAATAAATATTAGAACCTATGGAATGGATACTAGAAAAACATCAGTTGTAGGCTCAGATGGCGGTGGAGATAAAGACCCATCTAGGAAAATTCTCAAAAAAACACATATTTCATACACTCCTGTAAAAATAAAAATAAATATATATTAACATAGCTAAATGCACGAGAAGTCCAGGAAATTCCCCATGAAATGGACATGGACGATCTCATTGAAGAACCTGGTTGGTCTATGCAGAGGTTGTTAGAAACAAGAGAAAATGATAATTCTATGATGTCTCAAGATCATGAAATATTTGAAGAGGAATGTGTCACTCTGCACCACGCGACACACAATTGTGAAACTAAGTAATTATTGTTGGAAAAAGTTAATACCAAGAATAAAAATTCATCAGAACGATGAAAATATTCAATTCATTTGGATGGAGTAGAACCATCTGTTACACATTATTTTCGTCACCCTTATGACTGCTAATGATGTAAACCTATATGTTGCCTTCAGAGGGGTCAGTGGCCTGAATTCCTAAAGAAAGAAGGGAGAAGAACTTTGCATGAGAGAAGAAATTGTGATTTCCTTTGTAAAAACCCTATTAAGGAATATTGTTGCAGTTGCACTATATGTAGGGTGTGACGATGCCTAACTTCCACACCCTTCTCTAAATCTAGACTGTGACGTCTTCGTAGGCTGCCCTATGGCTAGGGTGCGGCAATTCTTGTACGTGGGAAAAATGAGCATCTTCTCGATGCTTCTAGAAGGAGAAGCTTCTATGGTGAGGTGGCCTCCGAACGGTTTGGATCTTACTCGCTTTCATGATTTAGTGGGATCATCCTAACCTCCTCATCTTATCCTCTTTAGCTTATAAAAGGAGAGGAGCTCTCATGGAGAAGGCTAGCTTGAGTTTGGCTTGGGATTGGATTGAGCTTGGGAAAATTAGCTTGGTTAGAGTGGTTTTAAGCTTTGCTTTGTTAATATAGATTGTGAGTGATTATCATATCCATGGTCTTAGAATCCTTGGAGCAAGAAGTGTGTGGGAAGAAAGGAAATGTTGGAAGGAACCTAACAACATCAAGGCATTTGTTTGTATATTTCTTCCACATTCTTTAATACAGATATACGTTTATTTCCTATATGCATGTTATTTGTTCATATTGTATGATTCCTTGATCATGTACATAGTTTCATATCAAAGAATTTGTTATTCTTGTCTTCGCTCGCTTTTGTTCCTTTGCATATATTTATCCATAAGCCTCGTGATGGATCCTGGATTTCATTGGCGAAGTCAGATATTCGATATTTAAAAGGTATGTCCTAGATTCATTTATCATTTGATAACTGAAATCTAAGGAAAGAATAGTCTATTGTCTTGTTTTGTTCTAGTTTTGTAGTGAATCTAGGGGGATTGATTTGTGTCCGCACTTAACAATTAGCCCAATAAAAAAATTGTCAACTCTGCTGGGGATCGAACCCAGAGTTCTATTTTCTAAGTCACTGGGAGATCCATCTTGATTCTCTGACTGTTAAAATTCACTGGAAAAACATTCTTATTTTTCATTTTTTCCATTTTCCTTTGATCGCCACACCCTACTTTGAGGGACAGTGTGATGATATAAGATCGATGCACCCTACCTTTTGACACAGTGTGGTGTTTCTGCACTGTATTGGTTCTCTGGCCTACGACGATCAGGGATCAACGCATTGTGCTAGTCTATAGCCTGCGACGATTGTGAAAATTTTGATTTTTGATGGTTTTTCCTTACCCAGATCTTGGATTTGGTTTTGGGGTGAACTTTTTAGGTTTGATTATGATCTGTTTATAGTCTTCTTGACAGCTTTGAAACTTCTTTTATCCATCTTTTCTTTGCTTTCTTTTGAAATATTTGGTCTCTTGCTTTGAGTGTCTTTCAGTTACAAAGCATTGTTTTTCTTTAGAACTGTTTGGTGAAAGAACTAATTTTTCTTTTATTGAATAATTCATGTTAAAGGAGAAATTTTGTTTGGGTTGATTTGTTTTATAGAGATTTTATATTTCTTTTAGCTATCTTTGAAACAAAAAAGTTTTAATTTCTTGCTTTATATTAGATTGGGGGCATCCTTGCATTTGAAGTAGTGAAATTGCATGTTTTTTGACTTTTTTTGGTCTTGAATCATGTATTGGCATACAGTCTCTTTGTCTCATTTCTTGAAAATCTTGATATTGATGAGTTTAGTAAAATTTTGGGACATTGTACATCTGGGAATGATAAAAAAATTCTCCTTCTCATAGCATAGCTTTCATCAAAATGAAAAGATTGCATCTTCATCTCTTTGCATAACTTTTGAGTCGATCAAAACACCATATTGTTCACGCCATATTCCTTTTGAGTAACAAGAGCCTTAAAAATAAATAACTTATAAAAATTGATTAGACATTTTTATATTTTCTAGTAGCAAACCTACATTGGATTAGTTGTAGGGATTTGTAATATGTGTGAAAGACAACTTTCCAAAGCTGCAAACAAACCTAGTATCTTGTGATAGGGAGAGTTCAAATCCAATTGCTACATTTTGTCCTGGGAATCCCTTCTCACACAAGGTTCGATCACGAGCTCACATTAGGACTAACACAGTTACTCACCCTGCTTTGTTGGTATTGGTGTATATATTGTGTGTATTATGGGGGTTGCTTGAAGGTATACCCACAATGATGAGTGGAAGCATTTCGAGTTGATTTCGGGCTAGATACCCTGCCCTTGCGCATGGATCAGACTGTCGACTATTTCCCCAGGCATCACTGTTGTAGTTAGTAACCTCAGTAGCATATCCCTTTAGGGTCTTTACACGAGGTGACTGTGGAGGGTCAAGTCTTCATGGTACCTAGAATCAACGTTGGCCAAACTCACTTGGGCTCCTTTAAGGGTATACCCACGATTATGTGTGGGAGCTTGCCCCAGGGTGTAAGTCCGTTAACCAAGTCGTCAACATAACTTTTCCACCCACTCTATCTCAACCCCTTCTTATATTGTTCTCGCAACGTTGGATTTCATCACCAACTAGTGTGTTCATTGTAAGATGGTTTTGTTTGTTTGCTTGCTTCCTATATTTTTAGCACGTGCTATTTTTTTTCCATAGAAGACTTTAGGTTGGATTTTTTTTAATGGCGTCACTTCCCGGAATGACCAATGAGGGAACCCCTTTTCCAGGGAAACATTTTGTTTTTCCTTCTTACAGAAACATTGCTCCTCCTTACATCGCTACTTTGAGCCTTTCGGGTCTCACAATTGGATTATCGGTATAGTTGTTTTCCACTCAGGTAATTTCAAATGCAACTAGTGCTTTTTTTGTAATCACTTCCCCCCAAGAACAGCAACCTCATGTTGATCCTTCACTGTCTTCACTAGTAATATATTCTTCGCCTTCTTCACTTCCAAGGTCTTCTTCCATTTCATCTTCTTCACCGAGTTAAATCTCTGCAGCTAGTAACCTGGTGGATAAGAAGAAGAAGAAAAGGAAGAATAAGAAGAAGAAAAATAAACAAGGGTCCAAAATTCCAACCACAGCTAGACATGTTGGAAAGAAACCAGTTATTGTTAATCATGCTGGGAGTGTTGATGGTGCCAAGATCACCCAAACCTGTAAGCCCAAGTACCCTTGCAGGCTTTATAAGGGTAGCCATCTTCTTAAGGATTTACTTGGTCTATCCAAGGTCATAGAAGCATGGTCTACGCACCCACGCCAACCCATTTCGTCAGCCTCTGAACAACATGTTGATGACCTCCCGTCAACTAGTCAGGATACCCTTGGGAAGAAGAAAAGTAGAGTCAAGTTTATGTGTATGTTATGCAGAGGGAGCCATCTAACTCACCTTTGCCCTCATATGGAGGAAGCCTTGAAATTACTGGAAGATATGACTATTTCCCAGCCTCAACTTCCAGTTTCTTATCGCAAGATTACTCTCGACCCACCTATAGTTGATGGAATGATCAATCTGGTCGCTTCGTCGATCAGTCTGGTTGATCAGGTAGTCAATCTGGTCACGTCCTTAGTTGAACCAATTGACAAAGTGGTTGATCTGATCCCATCTTCCATCGATCACACTCTCCCATTAGAGAGTGAAACCCAAGCGGTCGATCCATTTCCACCCATTGACCCAATTCTCCCCTTGGAGAATGAAACCCAAGTGGTCGATCTGATCTCATCATCAGTCGATCCTAATCTCCCACTAGAGAGTAAACCTGATGTTTCCCATGTTTTTCTTGTTGATACAAAATCTACCCTACTAGGGGGCATTCCTTCTTTTCCCTTGGAACCCCCTCCAAGAAATGAGGCCATCCTTTTTTATTGGGGTGTGATAACTGGACCTCGTCTTCCCTCTCACATTTATTTCAAGATTACAATACAAGTTTGTGGTTGGGACGTTCCTTATATGCTGATAGATGAAGGCTCGTCCGTTAGTATTTTGTCCTCTCTTGCTTGGAAATCTTTGGGTTATCCTCATCTTGTGCAAGTTACCCAGACTCTATTTTCTTTTAACAGAAGAACCAGTCAACCTTTAGGGATCCTTCCTCAGTTTCCCATAACTTTGGGAGGGAAAATTGTCTTTGTTGATGTCATGGTAGTCCAAGACCCCTTGGATTTCGATTTACTCCTTGGGAGAGATTATGTCTATGCCATGAAAGCTATTTTTTCCACTTTGTTTCATGTGATATCTTTCCCGCACGAAGGAAGAGTGGTGACTATTGATCAACTTTCTTTTTTTGGTCCTAACTTGACCGTCAACTCGATGAATTCCCTGAACGGTTCATATATGCAGTCGGTATCACCCCTTCCACAGGTCAATTATGTGGCATTGTCTCCCATGCCCTCAAATGCTAATGTGTATGATCCTCTCCCTATAAGATAAGTATCTTATGACTTGGATCTGGTAGTTGAAATTGTGATCTCTTCGGTAGGACTATTGGAGCCTGATCTCCTTACCCCTGTCACATCCCTCGGCATGTGTTCCTTCCAGAGTGTGTTTCTTCCATACAGTGAATATTTCTTAGAGGCCATGACCTAGTTTTGTCCCTTGACATGGTGTCCTTCCAGAGCATTGTCCTCTTGGAAGCCATGATCAAGGAGAGTTATTGAGCATGGTTTTTTGATTTCAATCTCATTAAAAAATGAAACCAGTCTTGAGAATGGTTTTCTGATTTCAAGCTCATTAAAAAATGAAACCAATTGTGAGGATAGTTTTCGCATCTCTGTAGGAACCTCATTAAAAAATAAAAAAGATCTTACAAGAATAGTTCATGTTTCTGTGTCAAGCTCGTTAGAAAATGAAACAGAGGTCTGGGGATTGAACTTGGATTCTCGAGCATAGTTCTTGTTCCTATGTCAAGCTCGTTAAAAAATGAAATAGTTTTTTCCCCCTCTTCAGTTGAATCAAGTACTTTGTTACATATAGTATTTGAAGCTTCCTTTCATCCTCCTAGGGGAAAATTATTTCAGCCTCTGGACTTCATGCTAGAGTTAAACCGTTGGCTTCTTAAGTTGGGGGCTAAGTACCAACCATCCTTGGGTTATGCGTTGGGAATTTCCAAGCATAGTTTTGTTTAGTTTTAAGCTTGTGTAAAAATGAAACCACCTACCTCAAGCATAGTTTCCTCTGGTTCACACTTGTGTAAAAAGGAAACCATGTCCAAGCATAGTTTTGGCTAGTTTTAAGCTTGTGTAAAAATAAAATCTATCCCAAGCATAGTTTTGTTTTGTTTTAAGCTTGCGTAAAAATGAAAACAATCCCAAGCTTAGTCTTTGTTCTTTCTCATGCTCGTAAATACTAGAGAATGTAACCAAGTAAACTTTTATTACTTTTTCGAACTCGTAAAGGTCATACAAAAAAGGAACCCCCCAGAGTTCCCTTTAAGCACTTTTTAGACTCTCTAAACATGAAAATATTGCCGAGCGATCCTGTTCTTTTCACGCTCGTTAAAGTATTTGAAGAAAATGTTTGTTGAGCAGTATTTTATCTCTTTTTCAGTCTCATCAGACTAACTTACAAAAAAGGACCTTATGGAGTTTTCTTTAAATGTTTTTCAAACTCTCTAAACATGAAAAGCCCTTGATTTTTCTCTCTTTTGACTCATTAAACAAACATTGAAAGACCCATATGGGAGCGAACCACTCCTTCTTAGGGTTCGTTAAACATGCTCTGAGGGACTTGTCTGAAGGATGAGCTTACAGTTCAAGCATATGTTATTCTCCTCAAGCTTGTGTAAAAATAAAGAGGTACTCGCCAGAAATGGTGGGGGGGGGGGGATTTGGAAAGAAATGTGTTTGAACCTATATTCTATGGAAGAGTCACCTTTGAACATGACACCCTTGACTCGCTTTGTGTCTAGGTTGGAAAATCCACTTGTCTCTTGATCATACTCCTTTACAATATTACAATATGGTATGTGATCCATGTTGTTAAGTCAGTTTTTCCACGACATTTGTCGTGTCGTCGATATGTTCAAAGATAAGTTCAACCTGAAAAGCCTTTTATTGCATTAGCCATTTCTGTAGTCCTTAATCCTTCTATTACATTGGCCATCCCTGAGTCAATCCTGAATCACTTGTTACTCTTATCTACTTCAAATCTTGTTACCCGTTAGTTTCCCTGAATCACCTTATCCTCTTTAGTTTATAAAAGGAGAGGAGCTCTCATGGAGAAGGCTAGCCTTAGCTTGGCTTGGGATTGGATTGAGCTTGGGAAAATTAGCTTGGTTAGAGTGGTTTTAAGCTTTTATTTGTCAATATAGATTGTGAGTGATTATCATATCCTTGGTCTCAGAATCCTTGGAGAAAGAAGTGTGTGGGAAGCAAGGAACTGTTGTAAGGAACCTGACAACATCAAGGCATCTGGTTGTATCTTTCTTCCACATTATTTAATACAGATATACTTTTCTTTCCTATATCAATGTTATTTGTTCATATTGTATGATTCCTTGATCACGTACATAGTTTCATATCAAAGACTCTATTATTATTGTCTTCATTGGATTTTTTTCCTTTGCATATATTTCTCCATAATCCTTGTGACGGAGCTTGGATTGCATTGGCGAAGTCAGATCTTTGATATTTAAAAGGTATGTCCTAGATTCATTTCTCATTTGATAACCAAAATCTAAGGAAAGAGTAGTGTATTGTCTTTTTTTGTTCTAGTTTCATAGTGAATCTAGAGGGATTGATTTGTGTCTGTACTTAACAATTATCCCGATAAGACCATCCAAAATTGCATACTTACATGGAGCTATCAGAGATGCATTAAGAAAATCAATTGATAACATGGAAAAAAATAATTCAAAATTAAATAAGAGGATAAAAGAGTTCGAAGTTTCTTTGGTACCAGGAGCATTATTTCTAGAACCTTTGAGTTTGATTCAACCTACACTTGAATTGCAGGATATCCCATAAAGAACTACAAAATACAAAATCTCATCAAGTTTATTGCAAGTAGTAATAAAATATGTTGGTGATGCCATACAAAAGAGTATTGACACAATTCAGGAGATTTGGGAGCTTGCCCAAAGTATTGCTAGCTTTTCATCCAGAATACAGAATTTCAAAGAATACTTGCAAAAGGATTTGTAAAATGATGAAGGATATTTTAAGGAAGATGAAAACACATTTTCAGCCAAAGTCTCAAGCTTAAATGAATCTCAAAGGAAGGAACAAAAACTTCCCTCGCCTTACCGTATGAAACAGATTAATGCATGTTGACTAAGGAGAATCAAAGAATTAAGAGAAATGATAAATGAAACCGATGTCTTAAGGAATAAAAAAAGTAATTTATTTCTTAAACTCGTTAATATTACTAAAGAATTAGATGGTCCCAATTAATTGATGGATACCATGATCCTAACCAAAGAATCTTTAAAGGGACAATTTAATGAACTAAAAGTTGTTTGGGCTAATGAATTTACCGAAACTATAGAGTTTTCTGAAGATGAATTTGAAAAAGGGTTGGTTTGGTATATCAACAAGAATGATAAAGTGGATGACACATTGCATCAATCAGACCTAGATTTGAGGGAATTTGAAAATCAGTTGTTTGAAATAAAATCTAAACATGAAATTATCATGGCACCCTTAAGAGAGTACATTGAGAAATGGTTGAAAAAAGTGTTAATCAGAATTACCGAACCAGGAAATCAAGAAACAATTACAGTGGTTATGCCACCTCAACCACAACATACACCTATAAAGGAGCTAGTTGCAAGCAAGTAAAGGTTGTGAGATCTCTCCATCACAGTGAGTCGAACATTAACTTTACCCTTTCGGTTTCCCTACATTCATTTATGCTACAATAATTTGTCATATTTCCTTCGTCTTCTCAATATTCTATGGGATTTAGGTTGATTCTTTGTTGTCCTTCTTTCATCTTCCAGTTCTTTTCACTTTATGGTCTGTGGGAGCCCTATCCCATTCCTCTTTGAAGGGTGAATGCATTTTATTTTCTTTAAATACATTTACCTTTGTATCTAAAGACTCATTATTATTTTGAGACTCCAAGAGAACTACTTGGGATATTACATTATTGTATTTTCAAATACTTTGATCTAAAGCTTGAGTTTAAAAATGTTTTATCCAGCATAATCTTTTTGGCATTTTATGGAATGATAATTTAAAGTTCTCTTCTAATTGCGGTCCATTTTTTGTTCTCTCTATTCATGGATATTTTTAAATTTTCTAATGAATGTTGTGATGGATATATCAATCCCTTATATTCTGTGTGCACCTTATCTATTTATGTTGTAAATATTGTACATATGATTTTCTTTTAAAACACTTGGTCCCGAATCTCAGATGTTGTTTTTCCTTGAATATGAATGTAAGTATTAAGTCTGGTCCTTCTTAGACTTTGTTTTATTTTTATTTTATTTTCATGGAATTATAAGAACAAGAGGAGTACCACCTCTCTAAAAACATAGGACGATTTAGATCCTCATGAGGTTGATCTTTGACCCTGAAATAGTCTTTTAGATCAATAGGTACCCAACAAGCAAAGTCAATATAACATTTGCATAAGCTTGTTATGTTGGTAGAACCACATGATAGCATGTAGGATATTGAGGTTATAGGCGGACAAATTGTCATCGATGTCATTGTAGTAAACTATAAGAAAAGGAGTAAACTGAGCAATGATGGAAAAGAGTCAAATATGCAAGTTGAAACCTAAGCTATGTTTGTTTGTAATATTTTGGAGATTGAGGTTACAAATGAACATATTGCTAATGATGGCATGGTAGTAAACTTTTAAGTGAAGGAGTGATACTTGCAAAACTATAAAAGAGTTAAATATGAAGGTTGAAATCCAAACTAAGTATGTTCATAATAGTCTAGATATTGACATTATAGTTGAATAGACTATTGATGATGGCATGGTAATAAACTTTAAGTGGAGTGACACTTGAAAAGTTGTAAAAGAGTTAAATTTTCATGTTGAAATCCAAACTAATACCCATAATAGAGAGTCTAATTCACATAAGCAAAAAATAAGAAACTAATTTGGCTAGAGTTCAATAATTCGATATTGTCTCAAGAAAATGTCCTTTCTTTTTCTAATCCAAAATCAATTGAGAAATGCAATGTTAAAAGTAAAATTTTGACTTAGTGAGAGAATCATCCAAGTACAACTCTGTTGTAAATGGAAGTGTTTATGTTCCATGATAAATTATGAAGTGCCTTGTTGAAATCAAAATTTTGACTCAACTAGAGAATGATCCAAGTACAAACTCTATTGTGAATGGAAGTGCTTATGATCCAAAATTGGTTAAGAAACGCCCTGTTGAAAGTAAAATTTTGACTCGATGAGAGAATGGTGCATGTATAAACACATTTGTAAATAGAGGTGTGGTAGTCCTCCTAGATTCTATTTGTGTTTCATAATAACTATAGAAGTGTCCCATTCAAAGAAAAATTTTGACTCGGCAAGTGCAAACACTATTGTAAATAAAAGTGTGCTAGGATTTAGATTTCGTTTGCATTTTATAATCAACTCTAAATTCAATTATGCTATTGGATGCTAATCAAATATCATTGTTGAATACTTTAAATCCTCCTAAAAAAATTAGAATCCACCCATTATGAAGAAGTACATAATGTGACTCAATATAAACTTGAATGGCGTGATAAGTATTAATGAACTCTGTTATATATCCATAAACACTTTCATAACATGGGAAACCATGATAGGAAACTCATTTATCTATATGTGGAGATGTTTTCTATACAAATATAGAAGGGCACTTAACAACAAAAGTAAACATAACATTTACATAAGCCTAAAGTTATAAGTTTGAAAATTTGGGAGGACCACATGGTAATAGGCAAGATATTGAGATTAGAGATCAACAAATTGTCAATGAAGGAATTGCAATAAACTATAAGAAAAGGAGTAGACTAAGCAATGTTGGAAAAGAGTCAAATATGCAAGTTGAAAGTCAAACTAAGTATGTTCATAATAGTCTATATATTGAGTTTACATATGAATAGGACGTTAACGATGGAATGGTTATAAAATTTAAGTGATGGAATGACACTTGCAAAGCTATAAAATAGTCAAATATATAGGTTGAAATACAAACCAAGTTTTATCATAATAGTCTAGATATTGAAATTACAGATGAAAAAAGTACTAATGATGGCATGGTAATCAACTTTAAATGAAGAAGTGACACTCATAAAGCTATAAAAGAGTCAAATATTCATGTTCAAAGACAAATTAAGTATGTTCATAATAGTTTGTATATCGAGGTTATATATGAACAGACTATTAATGATGTCACGATAATAAACTTTAAGTGAAAGAGGGACATTTACAAAGTTGTAAAAGAGTCAAATATGCAGGTTGAAATCCAAACTAACGCCAATGATGGAGAGCCTAATTCACATAGGTAGAAAATAATAAAATCAATTTGGCTTTCGTTCAATAATCCTTTAATGTCTCAAGAAAAATAATTGTTTTTAATGTTGGTCTATATTAACACTTAAAAATACTTTTTGGGTGAAGGGGTGAAACTTGTGAAGTTCAATAATCATATAATGTCTCAAGCAAATGTTCTTCATGTTTCTATTCCAAAATCAATTAAGAAGTGCCATGTTGAAAGAAAATTTTTGACTCAACTAGAGAATTATACGAGTACAAACTTTATTGTAGATGGAAGTGTTTATGTTCCAAATTCAGTTGAGAAGTGCCCTGTTGAAAGAAAAAAAAAATTGACTTAGCCAGAGAATGATTGAATTACAAACTCTAATGTGAATGGAAGTGCTTATGTTCTAAAATCAGCTAAGAAGTGTCTTGTTGATTGCTTCTTTTACTCATCCAAAGAATGATGCAAGAACAAATAGATATGTAAATAGAGGTGTCGTATGCCTTATATATTATTGAATTCTAATCAAAGACCATTGTTAAATAATTAAAGTCCTCCTAAAAACCTTTATAATCCACCCATTCCCAATAAATACATAATGAAACTCAACATCAAATCGAATGATGATGTGATAAGTATTAACGAACATTATTGTTTATTTGTAGGCACTTTCATAACATGGGTGACCATGATTGATCCATAAACGAGATACTTATAGCCCACTCTCTTTACCAATACAAATCCCTTACGGAATTTAAGTTCTAGTCTATGTCTCGGTCTTGTATAGAGATTTTCATATTCATTAAGACCATTAGGCCTCTATTCCTTGATCATGTACAAGAATATTTGTCTTTTGATGTCTACAAGGTTTATGATTTCTATGCAACCTCTACTCTAGGAGGATTATCTATCTCTTTTATTTCTATAACTTTGTGTAACTTTCACACAAGACACGTGTGATCCGGATTTATGAGCGGAATGAAAAGAGTAATAGACTGAATAAAATAACACAGAGATACTGAGAATAACAACAGATATCCAGTGAACCATAACTTCTATTGACTGAATAAAATAGGTTGAAACTGTAAAACTGTAGAACTGAAAACAACTTGCTTGAATGATGGTAGTTATCTCTAAGAAAAGATGTGGCTGCTACGCGCATATGTCTTAGAAGAATGATTACAATGAATCTCTAGAAGCCTTTTTAACATTACTCATGAATGCCAAAACCCTATACATCCAAAAACCTAACCCCGGGATATGAAACGCCATAATTTATGTGGGCCCCGATGGGTAAGTTGGTACCTCAAATTCCCGGGGTCATAACTTTTGCATACGACCCTTGTTTTAGGAATGTGATAGCGCATTGGAAAGGTATTTTTGAGAACTACAGATTATGCCATCAAACTCTGACTCCATCTACAATTTGACTATGGAAAGCCAAAAAAACATTGTTTAGGGCCCCAAAACGGCCCTGGAAGTATAGAAAGATGTATTGACATGAAAACATCCAAAATAAGTTAGTTGGATTAGGTGGGAGGCCACCAATATACACATGGAAGTTGTGTAGGGATTCAGATAGCCCCGGAAGTGTAGAACCCACAATTACAAAGAATTACAGAAGAATGTGTTGAACTAAAAACTGTCAAGAGGAGCCAGTTGGAATAGGTGGGTGGCCACCAATATCCACCTGGATCAATCTATTGAGCACTCAACACACCCTAAAAATCCTATGTCAAATTTTCACTTTTTGGGTACCACTTAACCTTTGCATTGTCTAAATTCAATCTTCTTTTTAGAATTGTTTTGTCTTTGCTTGTTCTCTTAATGCTCGTTAGTTATTCAGGTTTGTTTAACTTTGTGAAAATCCATGAAGTAAAAGGGCTTAACACTTAAATAAGGAATCAACGGCGAAAACACTTCGCCCAATGCACTCAAGATTCGTCATTGGAAGGAATTAAGAGGTAAAAAAGAATCACTTGGAAAAACCTCAATAGTTGAGCATCGATCTCCACTGGTATCGGTGAAAATAAGTTTTGTTTTCATGACAAGTGTCACACACGTACCTCTTCGATAGTCGATCCATTTCAGCATCGGTAAAGGGAAAAGGGAGTAAACGTTAAGGAAGAAATAAATGATATCGTTGATAGTCGATACCTGACACGCTTATCGGAATTGGAGAAGACTAAATCATGAATAACATTTTGACCATGATAAAGAGTTTTCTCTGATCACTGATTCCTGAAATGTTTCGGCATCGAGATTTTTTGAATAAGCTACTCCCAAGAAAAACATGCAACAGGTTTCTCCCCGATCGTCGATTCCCGATACCTTTTCAGGATCGACAAACCCAGGTTTATTTTAGAATGCACAACTTGAAGAAATCCCCAACTCCGACTAATATGCGTGAATTAAGTCACTATTCTTTAACGCCACGTGTCTTTTCCAGACTAGAGAAACTATACGGTCTAGATCAACCCCGAGTCACTTTTAGTTCCCTAGGTCCAAGTCACACCTCCGAGTCAATTTGCCACGTCATCACAGTATGATGTAATCAATCGGCGTCGGAGGTTTTAGGAAAAAGGATATCAACAAAAAAATCCATAGAACACCACCGATCCCCGATCCACCCACTGAGAAAGAGACACGATGGGACATTTTAGCACTAGATATGATTAGATTTTGGGCATTTAATGGGTTAATTAATACCAAATCTCAAATTATTTGATACTTTGTGTGCGAATCAAAATAACCATTTGAAATTTCTGATATACCACATAACCCTCCATGCCTCCATCATCAACCCAAGATGAATTTAAGTTGCAAAGATTTGGTGGAAGATTGGTTTTGAATTCCACTCATCACCTGAATTAAATAGTTGATATGACAAGGTAAGCTCTTCCCTGGTTTAAATTCTCTTGGTCCATTATAAAAGAAACCATTATGTGCGCAAAGGAGTTTCAGAACACCCGAAGAAGTGAAAAGAACGATTTGAAAGATGTAGAAATCCCATGAGTATCAAATAACCAGGTTTAGCAATCTTTACAGGTATGTAATAGTCTGTGAATTTTGCATGCTTACACTTCACATATATGTATTTATCTTGTGTGGCTTTGTACAACATCTCTAAAAGATTTATTTCAATTACAGGAACAATGCCTCCAAGAAAGCCAACCACTAGGTGATCGTTGAGGGTGCCCAAGATGAAGGAATGAGATGTAGGAGAAGGCTCTTCCCCAAGGGCAGTGAAACAATTAGAATTTGCTCCAAGACCAGAATCGGTTATTAAGACATCCACAAAAAAGGTTTTCATTCAACATCTGGCCTTCGGAGACATAGAGGCAAGAAAGGGACCAATACGACACTCCCACATTGGGGAGAACTCTTCAAGAAGATCAGCCGAGAGGAATTCCCGAAATACATCCCACACAGTGATCCAGATGTGAGAGCGCTCGACGACTAGGTATTCATGAATATCCAACGGTCGTACCTGCACATGGTAGCAAGCAGAACCCCGGTATTTCCCTATATATACCTACTGCAATGGATCATAGACCACAAGGACATAGAGAAGTGCCTAATCAATGATGACAATGGTGGGTGTGTCAAATTTTTCCTTCCAGTGGAGGTCTAGAAGTACTACAAGCTTAGAGACCCGGAGGAGCGACTGAACACCAATTTCTTTGTGAAATTATACAAGCGCCATGACACCAGCTAGGTAATGGCCTCATGGTGGTGAGAATATAAGAAATACACCAACCAGACCTCTGGATGGTACCAAACGGCCAACCTAAGAGAACCATACATCTTCCTAATGGATCTCATATGTCGGTTGTATGGGGAGAGAGATTGCTCCAAATTTTTGGAGGCGTGGATGCCTTTAGCATACACAGTAGTTATTTCCGGGAGCAGATTCAACTGGGGATCCATCATCTGCAAGCAGTTGAGCATCTGCATACAACAATCTTGGACGTCGAAAGAAGGGGAGACTCCAACCTTCTACATGGCATCATTTTGTTGGATGTCATGTGTGCCAGAAACGTCTTCGTCGGCATGAACCTAAGTTGGCATGTCGCAGAGCTCCTGGTCCACATATATTTAAGCGTCTTATGGGATAATGGGTATAAAAAATCCTACTCCCTCATCTACGATGAATTCATCGCACGCATCTATTTTAGAGTTTTCAAGAAATAATGTCTAAGACTAACGGTTGTGACCAAACAGGTGATATCAAAGGTTGGCCACTGGTATCTGGATGAACGCGATACCTATATTAGGGTATTTGGGGCCACTTGAGAACCTCACCTTCTACCGGCACATGTCCCTGACTAGATTGTGGTGGGAGATATCTGCTACCAGACCATCCTGCAAGTTTACAATGCTACCCTGGTCAAAGATAAGAAGCGGGTTTATACCTTATGGATTCCATGTAGGATTCTACGTAGTGAAAGACACCGCTCAAGCCAAGTAGGAAGGGTTGAACCAATTAAAATTTTGATTCCAGACTGACCGACTCTACAAGCATGACCCAAAGGGTCTAGTCCTAAAACATGCTTCTCAAGTGTCGGCCTATTGTCCATATGCCCATGAAAAATTCAAAGACAAAATCTTCACAGAAAATGCCTAGGACTGGTACGAGGTGGTGGCATGGATGGTTGATCCCAAAATGACCAAGTTCAGAGCCATTAGTTTGGACGAACAAAAAACAACCATAGAACAATCAGCTCAAGAGGCCCTCAAAGCCAGGGAAGAAATGATAGTAGTCGAAGCAGCAGTTCCCCAGGTAGCGGTCGAACCAACAAAGTTTCCCCAGGTAGCCCCGGTGCAAGGTAGAGGTCTCCCCATGGCTCAGGACGCACGAGAGAGGGGGTTACTCATGTTAGAACATGAAAAGTGGATAATTGATCATCTGCAAGATGACCCAGACCTCATAAATATGACAAGGCTCCCTGTTGATGACCCCGATGAAAGCCAGATGGGCCCAAGTGGCCCTGAATTCATAGAAATTGATGAAATTACTGAGTTAGATGACCTTGAATTCACAACGCCACCGAATAGATCGCCAAAAGGTGTTTTGACTCAACCAAATATAGTTGGAACATCAGGGAGGACCAGTGTGGAAAACCCCTTAAGTGAGCTGATAAAAATATATGATAATGATGTGAGCCCAGAGGTATCCCTTGTAACCCCCATACATATCGAAGAGGAAAAGGAGGAAGAGAAGACATCTTCCCTAGTTCCCAACTCTCAAATTCAAGGGTTCCCACAGAATGAACAAGAAGTCAAGAGTGTCTTAGACATTGAGCTACCCAATGTACCGGAGACCCAAGAGGACAGTCTGAAGGATGAGCCAGGGTTGGGAAAACAAAATGAAGAAGCTCCACAGCAGGAAATCGATGTCTCAACGACCAATGATCAAGTAAGTATCGAGCCTACCCCTGATGCATCAATTTAAATTGGTACTCAACTCCCAGATGAGTGACAAATAGAAGGCAGACCCTCAGAACACAAGGAGTAAGCTCAAGAACCCAGTCTTGAACAAGTATATACCATCGGAAATCTAGGGAATACACTCACCTGGGGAGATCAGAAAATTCCTGAACCCGTGGACGAAGTAGTCGACATACATGCCATCACTTATGATCGAAAAAGGAAATTTATCATCCAGAGAACCACCAAGAAGAGGAGGATCACTCTGGATCACTCCATCCTCATCACCACGGAGGAAAATCTGATAAATACAGAGCACGCCAAGATATCTGAACTCATCGGCGTAGGGATGGCGATCACAGATGCCACCCTAGATAGAGTTAAAATATATGAAGAGGAGTTGGCTATTGCTCTAAAGGAATTGGAACATTTGCGTCACTTGGCGAAATACTACCAGGACACCACACAAGTCATGGTGTACCTAAGGAGTGAATTCAAGGAAGCCTACAACAAGTTTACAGATGAACGAAACCTATTCACTGCAAGGATAGTCGAGCTTCATGAAGACACCCTCATGGCACTTGCGACGTGCAAATATATGAAGAGGTGGTATGAGAAAGCGCAACAAGCCATGGAAAGAATTGAATATATCAGCGCGGTGAAAAAGGATCGAGATTCCGAAGAGCACGGCATTTGGGTGCTAATGGAAAGCAGCATCGACTGCATAAGGAAATCGGTCGAGTATTGGGTTAAAATATCTCGGGAACCACACCAAGAAATTCAAGAAAAATGGGCCAAGTGTGAGAAAAGTTGGATCAAGATCAATCGAGTAATGAAAGACATCGAACTCCTCAAGTTTGGCACACCCGATGACTTTGTCGACTTGCATGACATATTCAAGTCACACACCGATCAAGACTCATCATGGGCCGAAGAAATAGAAAAGGTGACAGACACCGTGCTAGGACAGGTGCGACATTTTATGGAGCACTCAATCAAAGCTCGGGCTATGTTGCAACAGTTAAGTACCAGTATAGTCAAGTATCAGGCACAAGTGGTGGAGATAAGAGAGGTTTATTCGGCCCCAATGCAACATCATAGATTCTTGTATGCCAACACATGTGAGGTTCTATTCATCAAGTGTTTGGAGTACCAGAAGAGTCACCCACTTAAGTGATATCTTGAGATAACTCTTAGAAAAATTGATAGAAGAAAGCACCATGTGGCAAGTTTGTTTCACTTAGTTTCACTTTAGAAGTTATTTTTAGTTAATATTACATTATAAATAGGAGGATCGACCTATTAGGAAAGGTCGATGGTTGTTGTAAAGACCCTCATTTTTGGTTTTGTTAAGAAATATTTCGGAGTTGCCTTTAATTGAAAAGTCCTTTTGGGACCAGAGACAAGTTTGTGTTTTCATCAAATGCCTGTATGATTAGATGTGGAGAAGAATTATTTATTATTTCATCTCATGAATGGATGTTGTAACAAGTAAGAGATACTAAATTTGTTGATAAGTTATATGATCCAATGTTTTACAGTTCTTGTCTTTAATGATGAAAATAAATCGTGTGTTATTATGTGATTGATGATCAGAGTTGAGTGAATTATTTTACTTTCCATCGTTTATTGCATACGTTTGTTCTTCTGATAAATTGTATCTCAGTTACTAATCGAGATACTCGCACGGTTAACGTATTAGTACTAGGTTTGCGGTAAATGGTCATTGTTTTCATGCTAGAGTGAAAGGGTTATCCCAAGCTTAGCCTTTTCTCCAGTAGTTAAGTTTGTTCCCATTTTGTCACTTAGTTGGTTTATACCAGCTTCATATTATATCATTCCCACCTAAGAAAAAATACAAAAAGAGAATGTCTGAAGTGAAGGAGAGAGAGCCTTCACAAGGAAACATAAAGCCCATCGATTATTTCGGCCAGATCACAAGATCTGGAGAGCCATTCCACTATTAAACGATGCAGAGTATAATTGGTCCTCGGTGATGAGTTTGTTTCTTATTGTTGAGTTTAATGGATTTAGGACCCCTCAATGGAATTGGCACTAGAAGTATGGCTTGAAGAATGAATGGTTGAATATATATTTTGCATAATATTCCAGATAGCCTGTAGATTCAAAATAGCCCACATGCATGGCTAGTCATTCCCAAGACATCCCACACACTCTGAGTACTCCCGAAACGAGTAACTCACCCCAACATGAGGAAGAAAAAATGTTCCCTGACATACCTTACGCTCTTCCTCGCGATGAATTGAATCAATTCAGAAGAATCAAAAGAGCATACACCCGACAGATTGGTGCATTGCCCTTAGCTCCTTTACTTCCTCGAAGAAAAAAAATAAGCAGGACAGTTGTCAAATCCCCAAACTAGGTTTTCATGCACACAGTAGAAGACCTAATAGATTTCTCCCTCACCGAAATCGAACATCCTCTTAATATAATCCCCCAAAACATCAGTCGATAACTTCTTAGAGCCCGATGAGTTTTCGGAAGAAGAAGGTTTTAACTCAGGGTCTGAAGACATGGAAGATAACAATGACCATGATGAAGAAAGGGGAAACCCACCTTAAAATAATCAACCTTGGTTTCCCATAGATTCTATGCCCATCCCTAGATGAATACATAACCTTCCCCAACACCCAGATAAATTACTTCCTAAATTTGACCCTGAAACCTCAGGATTGCCTGAAGACCATATCAAGAAATTCATATTAGCCATCAAACTTAGGAATGTCCAACATAAACACGTGGTTTTCCGAATACTCCCCTACACTTTTGATGATTCATCCTCCACGTGGTATTTTAACTTACCCATGGTATCCATAACTAGTTGGATGAAGTTTCAAAAGGACTTTCTAGATAAATTTGCAGAAGAAACTACTACAGGAGCTTTGATGGTTGAGTTGTTCACCACCACCATGAGTTCGAAAGAAAGGGTCAAATAATTTAATCAAAGATTTACCACCATCTTAAAAAAATTCCATCCTGAGGATAAACCTACTCAGGAGTTGCAAATCGAAGTATATGCTAATGCTCTCCCAACTTCCATTTCCATGTTTGTGAAAAGGGTTGCCAAACCAACCTTACCTGATAATTTTGAAGAATCCAAAACGATAGAGTTCCAAATGAAGGGATATAAAAAAGGTCAGGTCTCATTAGTTAAGAAATAAGTTCAACCTCCTCCCATGAGAGGACTATTTCTTATTATACCCCCAGGGAAACAAACAGAACAAGCTCCTGAAAAATGAAGTGGGGACATTGAGGACTTACAACGCATGGTCAAAAATCTATCAAACGAAATCATAGAAATGAAGAGAATCACAGGGGAGGGAAACCAAGGCCATAGTCCCTATAATCCTTTATTTAAAAGGAATCCATCGTTAAAGGCAATTGAACCTCCCCCATCCAACCTAAACATTGATTTGGGAAATGTAGCATCCGACTCTTTCTGCACTTATCACCGAGAGAATCACTCTGAAAGAGACTACCCCCAATTTGATGGCCATGAATTTGATGGCCAACCGATTTCTATATGAAGTCTCCCTGATTGAACAATCAAGCATATCTAGTATGAATATTTTCGATCAGGAAGAAATTGCTCCACCAGAAGATACAGCCATGTTGATATGGGATCATGACTTAGCTACACCTTCCAATGACATGTTTGAGGTTCAAGAACCACCTGTAGAAGTCTTGGTTGTGCAAACACAAAGTAGGGGTCAACCTATCTCAAACGAATTTTCTACGACTAAAATTTTGGGAAGGAGACTAGCTCCCAATCACCCAAAAGAACCTTTTTCTCCCTGAAGAAACCCTATAAACATCCATATGTGAGAATTGGCCAAGCTAGATTACAACATAGTATAATATTTGAAGAAGTTAAAGGATAATATATCAGTTATGGACATATGTAGAATCCCTCAGCAAAAGGACTTTCTGTTACAAGACTTGAAGTCAGTAGAAACTCCTACAACAAACATTGACCAAGAGGGAAGTCTAACTCCCACGAACCCAAGGAATAAACCAACTTTGAACGCATGTTCTGAAGATAAGAAGGGAAAACCTTTTGTTCCACCATTTCTTTTAACGTTTGAAGTCTTCAACAGAAACCTCCATAATTGTTTGGTCGATTCAGGAGCATCTTCTAATGTTATGCCCTTGTCTATTTGCAAAAAAATTAAACGTTGTTCCTCTCAAAAGCAATAAACATGTAATACAACTAGACAGAACCCTGGTGAAGGTTATGGGAGAACTCAAAGATGTGATGATCAGAATAGCGACTCACCCTAAATTTGTGCAAGTAATTGATATTATCGTAGTACATATCCCAAAATCTTATGGATTTATATTAAGCCGAGATTGGTGTTGGCACAGGGGCAGACCCAGGGTTCAATGCTTCAACAGTGCACCAACAAAACGCTAAATACCGGCCCTTTCGGCAACACCTGCGAAGCAGATGAAGTCTCACCCGAGGTAGAGGTAGAGGGGGTTGCAGGACTCAAGTGTCTACAATCTAGTTGGGACACATATATGTGATTACAATACTTAATAGATCACTTAGCAGTTTAACACTCATTAGTATTTACCTATTATTCACATCGCAGGTAAAATCCTAATTACAGAGCAGCACAGTATTCAACAAGATCTAACATATTCAAGCACTTAGCACATAGAAACAAATCATATCTAGCATTCATTCACCTTACTAAGCACTAAGATACTATATCAGACACATCTAACATACATTAAGGTAACAACACTAAGCATAAATCACATCAATCACACAAAGCAACCATAACATAGGATATACGTGGTTCACCCCCAGCATGGGGCTACGTCCACCAACTCTTCTTCTTCTTTATTGTCTTCTTTCAATCTCCTTACATGCACAGAGCATCGAAACCAACTCCGTTGTCGGGGATGCACATTTAGAAATAGATTTAGAAGCTCATTTGGATAGGATGCTTATAAAACAACAACAAAACACAAAAACAAAAACATTTTTCATTATGCTTATTCATGCCTAGACATAGAAATTAGGAAGGTAGATCCTCAAAACGAAACCCCCCCAACCACTCAAAAAACAAAAACAAAAAACAAAACCCACAAACTACTAATCCATTTGCAAAACAAGATCTAAAGAAAACATGATGTTAAAGAAGTCATTTAGAGAAGGAGGGTATGCCACCACAAGGATCTTCCTAAATCCTTGTCCACAATTTAGAATGGTCATTTCAAAAGTTAGAAGAGGAACAAAATATCCATGAAGAGGATCCACAAGAAGAGAACCTAGAAGTTTCTTCTAGTTATCTTTGTGAGGAGGTAAATGATTCATGGATCACATGCAATGAAGATCAAACATTAGAGCCATAAATTGAAGAATTTCTAGCATGTATATCACAAGCTCCCTTGTGCATTCAAGATTTTGAACAAGCACCACAAGAAGATCTTTGTGTTATGACAATTAAGGAGAGCCAGACAAACAAAGATCATTTCAAAATTTGGTTTCAACTAGTCATTAGGCCACAAAACCACTCCATTTGTCAACATTCCTTGGCATCAAATATTTATGGTCTACTAACTTTTCATGTCCAAGCATTCATTAAAGTATATTTTTCAAACTTGGATATGAGTTTACTTATGATCTTATTACGCAAATGGATGCATTGGAAATTCTCTTATACTTGAGAGAATGACTTATTTTTCTACAATAGAGTAGGATAGAATAGAATAAATAAATAAATAGGTGGAATGAGTTCACAATAAGACCTTTTGGTTCAAACTTTTATGAATAATTCCTCAAATCATTGTTCAATACTCATTTGGAAGGATTTCATGGAAAAATGTAGTAAGAACAATCCTATTTTGGGTAACCATATAGGATCATTTTGGAAGAACAAGATATCTCTTGAAATCTAGTTTTTAAATCCATTTTTAATTTTTCAATTTGGATCAAAACTCAAAAAGATATGATCAAAACAAAAACTAGGTCTCAAGTAAAATTTTGAGGACAGACTTAGTACAGCCTTGATTTGAGGGGTCTAATGGAAACATTTTAACCTAATATTTATAGGGAAGCTATCCCTTGGAATCTAGTTTCCAAATAAATTTGAATCACCTCAATCTGACATCATATGCAAACGTTATGCTCAAAATACTAACTACTTGTTGAAAAATCTACATGTTGGTAATTCTAGGACTTGAATGTTCATTGGCATATTTTACATATTAAAACTTCTTATTTTGAAAACATGTTTATGTTGGAGATACATATTCAAGTCTAGATCAATACACAATTTGAATCATCCCATTTGGAGGTCAAATGAAAATTTTATGCCACATTTAGTGATTGTTTGTCTTAAAATCAACACACTGAAACTCTACCCCCTAGGTATGTTCATCAGCAATTTTATGATATCAAACCTAAGTATTTTAAAAACCTGTTTCTAATATATATAAAAAAAATGAATCCACTTTAATATCCAAGTGTAATCACATCGATCCAATCTTTAACGAAAAAGTTACACTCTAAATAGTGACTGTTGGTCTAGTAAAAAATTCACAAGCAGCTCTATCAAATATGGTCATCTTCACCATTTTTAGCATATCATTTTAAATTCTTTTGAAAACTTGTTTATACTAGAAGTATCCATATGAATTCACTTTAACTTGGCTTTGGAATCACTCTAATTGGACATAAAACAAAGATTGTGTGAACAAAATACCGCTAGTAGGTCTAGGTTGGCCACCATTTCTCAAAGGGGTAAACAAATGCATTTTATTTGTATATCATCTTTGGACTTATTTTTCAAGCATTGCTTACATATTTCTTGGAAGAAGAGAGACTATACACCTCTCTTCCTCCTTCATCTAATATTGTATCATAGGCAAGTTTTATATTTTTGCAGGTCCCAGGAAGATTTAAGGGGTGAACTCCATGGTTGAAGGATTTTTCAAAGTCAATCTTTAAAAATTCATATCTATGAATATGAAGTGAAAATATTCAAGTTAAAACAAAGAGGAAATTCACTTGATGTTGAGTTTATCCAAAGAAACTCAAATCTCTTGAAGATTTCTTTCAGTGGTTGACCAACAACACCAACAATCATATAACATGGATCGAGATAAAGGCAAAATACATGAAGCCAATCAAAAGAGGAAGAAAACAAGTTCACTTCCAAGTCACATCCACTGCCAAGTAAACCTTTCATATTTCATATTGTTCATGGTTTCATTCATCATACATATAGTAGCATCTATGAACATCCATGTTGAAGTCTAGACCTATTATCTATCTATCCATCTACTCCTAGATCATGACTTCAAACTATGTTACTTTCATAAGCTTTCCATACTCCATTATATCTCACTTCCATCCCAAAATTAAAAAAATTAAATAAAAAAAAGGTCAAAAATAATAAAGGGGTTTGGCTGTGAAAATCCAGGTTCCTCGCACAGTACAAACCCGAATTCATTCTGGAAAACCAAGTTACTTGGCCAGTATGAATTCTGAAAAATAAATAGAGTTCTACTTCATTTCATTTCGTTCTGATTTTTACTTTATTTCTTGCAAAAGAAATCTAAAGACTTGAGGACAAGTCTTAGAATAAGCAAGGGGGAAAAAAATGTCTTGTTATCATTTTCATCTCAAGCATTGATATCCTTTTCATTTCAAGCATTGTTATCCTTCTTATATCAACATAAAGACATTCAAGCATGAAGACACTCAACATGGAAGCTATTTCAATACTCAACCTCAACTTCAACATTCAAAGCTATAAGAGGAGACTTCATCATTCATAAGGGACTTGTTTTGATCATCATCCAGAAGGGACCTGTTTTGATCATTATTCAGAAGGGACCTGTTACCTGTTCAGTCATCATTCAGAAGGGACATGTTTCCTATTTTAAACCATCATTCAGAAGGGACCTATTTCAATCATCATTTAGTAAGGGACCTGTAAGCATGATCAAAAGGCTTGTTCAAAATCATCATTCAAAAGGGATCTATTAACATATTCAAGACATCATCTCCAACAAAGAAGTTCATCTTCAATACATGGGGCCTGAAACATCATTCATAAAAGGGACCTGACAAGAGCTTGAAGAATACTTGAAGGAAGAAAAGAAGATCTCCATTCAAAGAGGATCACTGGAACCTAACAAGTCTACAAAGGAGCAATAAACAAGTTAGTATTTTTCCTTTTTAATGCTTCAAATTTTTAAAATTATTCAAGCAAAGTACTTCTATCCATTCCCTACACTTCATTACATCTCATTCCATTTACCTATACCTCACCTATACCTATTCTTATACCTACATTTCATTAACTTTCATTACATTTACATTCCCTTTATCTCTACCTCCTATAAATCATATCTAAACTCAACATTATATCCCCAAAGCATTCAAAAGTGAACTGAAAGCAATATTAATTTTTCCTTCAAAACAATGAAATTTTTATGGTTATTCAAACCCAAAAAATTTCATCAAAACAAGATTTAGCAAGCCAAAAGAGTTTTTTTGGGTCTTCAAAAACTAAAAATTTCATAGATGATCTATTAAGATAAAGAAACGTGCAATTATTCGAAGGAAAAGGGCCAAGGAGAAGGTATAAGAACAAGGGTGCAAAGCCAAAACAATTCAAATACAGCAAAATCGTATATACCCAGAGCAAAACCGTATATACAGTTGCAAAGTCGTATATACAGTTGCAAAGCCATATATACAGCTGCAACATTGTATATACACAAATGGGGGTTGTATAAATGATGAATTGGAGGCAAAATCAATAGAAGAGTTCAAAATTGGTTTCAATTGCTGGTGAATTCAGTACATACATGTAAGATAATGACGGAAATAGGGAAATCATACAACATTATGGTGATTTCAACATCAAATTTCAAAGAATTCAACTGGGTCTTCAATGAAGAACGTGTCGGGTTGTGTTTGAAGGAAAATTAAATTGCGGTGTACCTATTCCACTTAATTGATGATACCTCTACCAATAAGTTCAACTCCAAGCACCAAAGCTACCATCATATTCTGAAAGCCCCTTCTCTGATACGAAAATTCATCATTGAGTTGTATCGTTTCTTCCACTAGCTCGTAAATTCGCCTCACCTGAGCATTTTTTTTCTCCATTGTGTTGAAATGTGGGCATTGGGCATCGAATTGAAGACACAACAGTGGAGTTAAACTCCGAAATTTCTGGAATTTGTTGAGAGAATTTGAGATCATCATTCGAAACTAAAAAAAAATCCCTGAATTTTCAGAAACCTCCGTTTAAATTCAAACTTCCACCTAGAGAATTCAGTTATGAGACAGCTCGTGGAAGAATTTAGTGATCTGGAATGAATATTGACACAATCTATTGTGAATATTCGAAACATGAATGCCGTGAAAGCTATAGGGAACAGGCAGAAAACGTGGAAGAAGCATACACAGGGTTTTTGAGAAAATCACGTAATTCTGGTAAGTAATTGAAAATTTCTTGCAACAGCTCATTCCATAAGAATCCTAGACCATTTCCTTGTCAAAATTTCACATCAACAAAACCATATTTTTACACCAGAAGGGCACATTTGTTAGCAGACCACATTTTCTAATGCCAAGAAGGGGATTTGAACCTGATAAAGAGGGAAAAACAAGAAAATTTGTAAACCAGGTATGGATTTAGACCGATTTCAAGGGAATATCTTTCAAATTGTGATCTGAAAACAGAGCATTTTTCAAAGAATTCAGAAAACATTTGTTTYCTCAACTCCTGATGAAGAAATTTCAAAGAACAGTTTTAAATTTTTCTGGTACATAGAGAGCATTTTTGATGAAATTTTAAAGTTCAATCTTCAAAATTTTGTTACACAGAGGGCATTTTTATGAGATTTCCCAGTCTAGTCATCAAACTTTTGGTATATAGAGGGCAAGTTTTGAGTTTCAGAGAACATTTTATGGAATGACAGTGAAGACATTGTTGAAATTTTGAAAGGATAAACAAGTTTTCCTTACATTTTTAAGGCGAAACTCAAACATAGATTAACTTAGATATAACCCTTGCTTGTAAAAAAAAAAAAAAAAAATAGGGTATATCTTGAGAATTTGAAGTCTTCTTCATTGAAAAGTTAAAATTGTTTCCAGAATTGAACATAGAACCTTTGATTCCTCCATATTCCACAAAGATTGTGTTAAAATTCTTGAAGAGAAACAATGGACAGTGTTTTTTTTTATATAAGTTTGATAGACACAATGAAGAGATTTCTTTACAATTTGCCCTGATCTTTGATGGAAGCAAGGCCACTGTAGGAGAAATATAGTTTGATTTGACTGAATATACCATTGCAGAAATCGTTGGGTTGCCCAATAGAGGAGGAAATAGTCTTTGACATTTCAGATGATGAAAATGAAGGAGTGACAAGCCCCAAGACGACATGCCAAAAATAGTCTTTGGGGAGAAGAAAAAGCGGGAGTATGACAAAACAGGAAGAAAATCTTCAAGAGAAAGAAGGTCTAGAAAAAAGCAACAAGTTCAACCAGGAACGATGGAAGATGAGATAGATAAGGCCCAACAATACCAATATGAATATATTCAGGAAATGGAGGTCCTAGAAAGGTTTTTGAAGACTGAAAATGAAACATTGAAGAGTCATAATAACATGTTAATTGAAGACAATGAGAAGCTTAAGATGAAAAACAAGAAGTTGAAGACTCAAATTCTTCTATTTTCTAAGCAGACATATAGGTGGCTTCAAAAAAAGGATTCCATCTCAGCAAAATACCAAAGGATGAGGGTTCTTCAGGCAGCAGTAACAACAGATGAACATGAATGTTGAGCGTCTCTTTTGCATGAGGACATGCAAAACCTTCTTTCTGGGGGAGATGTTGAGTCCATTTTCATACCACCTTTTTCCATCATAAACCATGATTTTATCCTTAAAACCTTTCATTTTACCTTACCTTACATCATATTTCTCATAAAATAAGTCATGAAAGGTACATTTATCATTATTTAG
>SNQJ01S0001012.1:359611-399953 GCA_010110895.2 Picea sitchensis | reverse complement strand
TTTACAAATGCTTTTTGAAGTTATTTATACTTTCAGTTATCTTGATTTAACAAAGACTAGTGAGGATTACTAATGAATGAAAGAAAACAATGAATTCATCTCTTGAATAAGAGTTTTGTCTTCTTAGCATTGATAAGTCTCTGGTCTAGCTTTGAATGTCTTTTGAATGCTTATACTCTTAGATAAACATTGTTGACTAATGTTATGAGAAACTATGAACAAGACTTTTGAATAGAAGTTTAGTATCTCTTTCATATTCAACTCTCTAGTTCATTTCATTAGAAGAAACTAAGTCCATTTCTAAGCTCATATATTTTGAGTGTGCATCAAAGTCTTACAAACTCCGGGTTGATAATTAATGTACTCTGATTTACACCAGTATATTGGATCCCAACATGCACCTCGCCAGATCCTCCTTCCCCGAGCTTGGCACATCACAGATCCTTTCTTACAATTACTTGCACTTAGCTCTGCAAGTTCTCATCACATGGTATGCATGGAGCTAACTCAATCACATAGATCCAACTACTTACATTTCTTGCACTTAGCACAACATCACTACTTACTTACATCACCTAGCCCTTTATTTATACTTTACAAAATGGGCCTAATCATGGGTAAGACCCATGGGCCGATATCCCATACCCGTTACATAAACCCTAAACCCAAAAAGTTTGTAAAAGGTGGCGAGATCTCGTGATCTTCGCTTCACCTGGAACTCTGTCTTCAACCAGCCCATCAAAGTCCCAAAATTGGTCAAACATGACCAGCATTTCTATAAAACCTGGTCAAGGGCCAACGGGCCCCCAACACTCACTTGTGACTCGTCCTAAGTCACTCTGATCTCGGTAACTCTGCCTTGACCTGCTGCTTCACCAGAGCCTCCTTCTCGGAAAACTCTTGAATAAATTTATCAGTCACCGGTCCTTCCAAGCGTTGTTCTACCATGGTGACCACCTATTCTATTTGTGCACTGTGTCCTTCAATTTCCTCAAAACTTGTGCAAGCTTAATCCTGCACTGGCTGGAGCCTCTGGGTCACTTCCATGACTTTACTTTGGATGGCATGGACCTGTTGTTGAACCGTGCATTGTTCCTGGGACCTGTTCATTCTCTCGACCGCTGACAGTGGCTTCAACTATGCTTGCACTATTGTTTCTTTTTGCTTTGCTTACTAGAGTTGTGACTCCAATGTCTTTAGTTCAGGGTCCTCTACAAGGCACTCGTATGTCTATGCACTTCGACTGCTGATTTGTTTGCATTTCAAGGTTAATGCCTTGATTCTCTCAAATGCGCTCTAGGAAGTTTCCTCTCTTTGATCTCTCACTTACTACGGAGTTCTTGGAATGGCTTGCAATTATGGTTCTGCGATTCTCTCTTAGAGCTATTGGATGGATTCAACGAGCTTCCTCATCTGGCTCTCAGTTGTTTCTTCTTCCTTTTGTTCTAGTCCCATCAAAAACCGAAGTGCTCTAATGACTGCTTCTTTAACTCTAATCTTCTCTGCGGGCAATTTTTCTTTCTCCTTTTGGATCTGCACTCTCTCCTCTGTAAACTTCGCCTCGAGGGCATTTTTTTCTTGTTGTGCAACTCGACGTTGCTCTAGGGATTCCTCTTTTTCTTGCTTCAGGGCCTCTATGGCCTGTTCATTTTCCTGTTGGACATGACGAAGGTGGGATTCTGTCGAGTTTGCTAATCTGCGTAGCTGGGCAGGCTCATCTCTCAACTCTTCTCCTTCTAATGGTGATGGCGCAGTAGACACTGCACGGCTCGAATAGAGAGCCTTTTATACTCCTTTAAGATTTGCTTTGATCCTGTCAAACATTGTTTCCTATTTGGCTTCACTTTTCTGTAAGATATCCTCTGAGGTGTCTGACATAGTGGCAATGATGAAGTCAATGTCATCCATCATGAGCACAGTCTGAAATGGTGGTTTATTGTCTTTTGATTTCTTCCGCGAGGAAGGTTTCATCGGAGAAACCTTTCTTTTCTTAGATGTGTCGGTTTTTGGAAGGGGATCTTTAGGCGGTGTGACTTTGCCCTGCTTTTGCTTGTCTTATTCCTCTTGGTCCTCTTCTTTTTCTACTTCATCACCTCCTCCCCCTTTAGGTGAATCTGAGGCAGTCTCCTCTGATGTGTTGTGTATTTCATGTACCTCTTCATTCTTTTTATTCTTGTTGTTGCTAGGTGCATCGTATTCTTCTCGGGTGACGACGGGACTTTCGATGTGGTCGGGGTCGGATAGTTCTGTCTGTTCAACTGGTACCAGGAATTCTTTAGGCCACTCCTTGGTGATTTCCTCCATGTCTTCCTCGATGAGTTTATAATAACTTTGCAGCTCCTTGTGTTCGTCTCTGCGTGCAGTGATATATATGAAATACCTATCTGCGCAGAACTTCGCAAATGGCCTAAACCGATGTAGCGTATTTGGTGTCATGCAAGGGAAGGATTTGATAGCCCTCTTCAACTTTAGATAATAGTTTTGGAACACTGCATTTGACTGTCATTTCTTTTCCATGTTGCTTGAGTACCATAGCGTAGTGAACTTCGCAGCTAGTGGTTCAGATGGTTCAATTGTTGGATTACTGAGAGGGGGGGTGAATCAGTAATAGAGAAATTTAATCCCTTTTAAGCATATAATCCAAGTGTTATATCAATGAAGCATTATCATCCAATAACTACGAAGTAAATAAGCAATGAACAAATGAACAATCATACACATACATAGTACACCAGTGTTTTATGTGGAAACCCAAAGCGGGAGAAAACCACAGAATGATTTTTCTTATATGTCTTGAAGAATTACATTCATTGGAAGCACCAACTTCCTTTGTTTTCCAGCTGCAATTGGAAGGAGGCTCCAACCCCTAGTTTCCCAAGCTACAACCTGAGGGAAGTTCCAACTCCCCAATTCTCTGGCTACAACTAGAAGGAGGCTACAACCCCCTATGTTCTTCGGCAACAACCAGAAGTTGGCTACAACCACATGTCATTGCCTTGTCCAACTGCCCTGAAGTAGAAGTAGAATTATGGAACCACTGTCACACTATCACTGTGAGATATATCGTTGTAAACGTGTACCAATAAACTTGAACCATGCATCAACCATTCATCAACATGTACCTCAACTTGTAATCAACCTGTACCATGAACAAGTGCATCAACCATGCACAAACCTGTACCTTACACAAGTGCATCAACCATGCACCAACCTGTAACAAACATCCTTTAATCAACTTGTACCATGAACAAGTGCATCAACCATGCACCAACCTGTACCAAACAACCTGTAATCAACCTGTACCATGAACAAGTGCATCAACCATGCACCAACCTGTACCAAACAACCTGTAATCAACCTGTACCATGCATCCAACCATGTACCAAGTATGTACCAATCATGTTTCAACTACTCATCAACTACGATTCATTAATATGTACCAACATCATCAACTATACACCTCATGTATGTGCCAACTCATCAACGACTTGTCTCAACCATGTACTGAACATGTACCTTAACCAAAAGCCCTCATCAATTTCATCATCCAAAAATGATTTGTAGCTCTGTAATAGACCTGTTTTATATGATCACATTATTGCAAACCTTCCTTAACTTTAACAACAAGAGACTAGCATTTTCATCAAACTTTTCTTTAGTCTCACATGCCTAGTTTTGGATTAGTCAACAACCCTAACTTGAAGTAATCGTAACTTTGTACCTGTAATGTATAAATATCTGAAACTGATACACAATGTTCTTCAGTGTGTTTTATGCAATTCCTCCAGGTGTCACTACTTGGAACCTCTTAGAAAAGGGGTTATAGCAAAAATGGCATACCTTGCTGAATTATGTCTTATTCTAGAGAGAGACCTTGTAGAGTGTGCCCCGCACAGAATAGTTATTGAATCGATATGAAATTGTTACAAAATATAATACATATTGTACTATAACCAACACATTTTTTCTTACTAAATTTGGATTTGTTATGAAGAAGTTATGATGTTTTTACCCAAAACACCTATTTTTGACTAGTTTCAGGACTAGCCACAAACCCTATTTTCCATGGAGTGTAACTCCAAAAATAAAACGACCCACAAGATAAAAAAATTACCATAGATACTTGGATATGTTTCCTCAATGGAATAGAAATTTAATGGTCTGATTCATTCTACAAAAAATTTTATTGCGAAAATGGTGAGATGACCTGAAAAAACCTAAAAAAAAAAAAACCTTAGAAAGCATCTTCAAAAGAATTTATCCTTCCTTGAATTTCGGCCTTATTTTCTTCACTTTCCTCAGAAATTCAGCTTAGATATCATTTGATTACCTCAAAAACCTATAGGTATTCAATATTCTCAAGTGTGTCTTAAATGAGAGAGTTGTGCCTCTTATTTATACTCTCCAAGTAGCTTCCTTAAAAACATCTTCTATGTCACTTTACCCACTTTCTTTATTTTAGGGTTAACCCACTTCTAATTTCTCCATTAAATTTATTATTTAAAATTTTTATTTTGTATTCACTTTGAATTATAGTACACTCATCACTTCACTTTATTATTTGCTTCTAAAATCTCTTAAACCACTTTGACTACTTTGACCTTTTAGGGCTTCTAGATCACATATGAGGGTCCTCCAACTTCGTAAGGCCATAAATCTCAAACCGTGAGGATTTATGTGACGTTCCACATACCACCAGAAATGGAATGACATGTACTATCCATATAGAATAGTATTACCTTAAAATATATCAAAAATCATACTGTTATCCATCAAACAAACTTGGGTCCATTACCCAAACCTGGGTTCTCCAACTTCACATGGTCATAACTCTCTAACCGTGAGGATTTATGTGACGTTCCACATACCACTGGAAATGGCATGACAAGAAATATCCATATAATATAGTTTCCCTGACAAATTCCATGTCCTTCATCTCATTATTCCACAATTAATCATGGGTTCTCTTACTCCGCAAAGCGTCTTCCCGTGAGGGATTTCACCATAAGGGGACCACTTTGGAGTTCATCCATATTTACTTCTTATCAACAATGACAATACAATAATGAGTCACATTTAAATCAAATAATATTGGGTCCATTACCCAAACCTTTGTGCTACGGGGCTTTCTTCAAGGGTTGACATAAATGACAACCAACCTTAATCAATAATCTCCCACTTTGGCATTGATGGCAACACTCTGATGCAATAATGAAATCATATCACTCATGCTCCCCCTGGAACCATGTCTTTGTCCTCTACATCTAATAAATCTTCTCCCCCTCGAACCATGCCTCTGTCATCTACATCTGATAAATATGCTCCCCCTGGAACCATGTCTTTGTCATCTGCATCTAATAAATCTCTCCCCCTTTGTCATCAATGGAAAAGGTATCTTTCCAGTAGGGGTTTCTCCCCCTGGAACCATGCCTCTGTCCTCTGCATCTAATAAATCTCTCCCCCTTTTTCATCAATGGCAAAGGTATCTTTCCAGCCAGGGTTTCTCCCCCTGACTGAACTATCCTCGTATGGTTCTTCCTCGTGTACATCTAAGACATATAAGATAAGCATTCAAAAAGAATTCATTTTGGAGTAGAAAAAAACTCCAAGTCTTTGGCGAAGATATTCAAAGGCTTCCCATGAAAGTGGTTTTCTAAAGATGTATGCCACTTGTTCTTTTGTGCCCACATACTCAACTTTGATGTTCTTTTTTGCAACCTATTCCCATAGAAAGTGATACTTTCTTGGAATGTGCTTCGTCTTGGAGTGAATCACTGGGTTTTTTGAGATACTAATGACACTTGTATTATCACAATATATTGGAATGGGCTCATCATACTCAACCTGTACATCTGTCAAAGTTGGTTTCATCCAAATAACTTGTGTACAACATGTTTTTGTTGCAATATACTCTGCCTCAGCTGTAGATAGAGATATTGATGATTGTTTATTGCTTAGCCATGATACTAAACACTCACCCAAGTAGAACGTTGCTCCATTGGTGCTTCGTCGTTCATCAATACAACCTGCCCAATCTGCATTTGTGTAGGCAATTAGTGATAGATCCTTTCCTTTTGGATACCATAGTCCAAACACTTTTGTTCCTTTGAGATATCTGAAAATCATCTTCACTACTAATACATGTGATTCCTTTGGTGCTGCTTGAAATCGTGCCACCTATCCATCTGCCTACATTACATATGGTCTGGATGTTGTCACATACAATAGGCTGCCAATCATTGACCTATATTTCCTTTGATCTGTAGATTTTGAATCATCATCTTTGCTCAACTTACAACTGGTTTGCATGGGAGTGATAATTGGTTTGCAATCTTCCATTCCAAACCTCTTTACCATTTATCTGATATAATCGGTTTGAGAAATAAAAATTCCTTGGTTTCTTTGACGTATCTGAAGTCCCAAAAAAAAGGATAGTTCTCCAAGTAGCGACATTTAAAATTATTTATGCATATCTTTTGCAAATTTATGGCTTAACCTGTCATCATCACTACCAAAAATAATATCATCAACATAAACTTCAATTAATAAAATATTACCTTGAATTACCTTGATGTAGAGGTTGTTGTTTGCACTTCATTTTCTGAACCCTTCCTACTGTAGATACTTATCCAGTCTGGAGTACCATGCTCTAGGCGCATGTTTTAGACCATATAAGGCCTTATTTAATTTACACACATAATTTGTGTTCTCTGACAACCGAAATCCTTCTGGTTGTTCAATGTAGACTTCTTCTTCAATTTCCCCATTCAAAAAAGTTGATTTTATGTCCATCTGATATACTTTAACATTTTTGGAGCATGCATAGGCTAAAAGAAAACAGATTGCTTCCATTCTGGCAATTGGGGAAAATGTCTCTTCAAAATCGATTCCTTTAATCTATGCATATCCTTTACATACCAATCTAGCTTTGTTCCTTGTAACTTGTCCATCTTCATTTAATTTATTCCTGAAAATCCATTTTGTGTCGATCACATTCTTATTCTTTGGTCTTGGAACCAATTCTCAAGTGTCATTTTTCTCTATTTGATCCAATTATTCATCCATGGCCTTATTACAAAATTCATCCCTTTTGGCTTCTTCAAATAAATTTGGTTCAATTGTAGATAAGAGTGTTAGGTGTGTTTGTTCTAGTGAATAGATTCTTCTTCTAGTCTCAACTCTTGCATCTCTATTTCCAATAATATGATCTTAAGGATGATTCTTCTATACTCGTTTATTGGGTGTCTTTGGAGACACTTGTTGAACTTGCTCTTTTGTTTATGTCGGATTCTCTTCATCTTCCTCTTATACTTCCTTTTCGTCTTCTGCTTCTTCTTAGAAAGGTTGTTCCATTGATTCATTTTCTTCTTCCTTTGATTTTGGTCTGCATGTTTCATTAATTGTTATGTTGATGCTTTCCACAATTTTGTTCAATCTCATATTGTAACACTTGTATTATTTCCTTGTACTTGAGTAAACAACAAGTACTCCTTTGTCCACACGAGAGTCAAACTTTCTCATTCTGCCATATTCTCTTTTGATGTAGAATTTGCTTCCAAAAACTCTAAAGTGCTTCGCATTTGTTGGTCTTCCTTTCCATAGCTTGTAGGGAGTTTTGTCAGTGTTGTTTCTAAGCATTACTCTATTTTGAATGTACTGTTGTATGCACTGCCTGTGTCCAAAAAATATCTATCAATTTGTAATCCATTAGTATTGTTTGAGCCATTTACTTTGTAATTATCATCCATTAAGACAATGTTCATTTGTCTCTGAACCAATCTATGAATCCATGCTCTCCTCCACTATCATATATCTATCCAAACCTGCTAAGTATTCTTACGAATCCATCTCTATCCATATTGTCCAAGACTCTACTTGCGCAACTGCCCATAATGCTAACCCATTTATCATTATATTATCAAACTGTACTTTTTCTAACTAATTTCTTTGAATTTGTCTTCTCAAACTCTTTAATTTGATCGAAGGATGGTTCTTTGGTATCTCACAGCTATCACATAGACTCCCCCTGTATAATATTCATATTATTTGGGAGTCTCTAAGTCGGATGGATTAGAACAATTCATGCTCTGATGTGTATTCATCATCATCTTCATTGGTAGATTATGTTAGCACTCTGTAAATCTGTCCATCTGAATAGACAAACGACAGAGGTAATTGTTTCAACCAGCTTTAGAGCTGAGGCACTAGCCTACTCAACTCAAAGAGGGATCTCTCGTGTCACTTGATATATCTATGGAAATCGGTGGCTAGATTTGGTTTGTTTTGGGGGGTTTTAATAAAATTGTTGAAGAACTGAAGATAACCTTTGGGCTATGGGATCAGGAATGTAGGATGCATTTCCAAATCATGAAAACTATCAAGAGGAAAAGGCTAAATTAGGAAGTTACTTATGAGTTTATACTTGAAAATTTAGGTGGCATCGGAAGAAAGGAAACACACAACTATATCAGAGAATTATAGTAATGAATTATGAAATGGTTTGGAAGAGATAAACATAGTCTAAATTGCCAATCCAAGAGCATTGAATAATAATTTTGGACCTTTAATTTTTCAATTTATACAAAGGAAATAAAAAATGAAATGCAGAATAACAGGAATCACACACTATGAAATAAAATGAGACTCATAACACCGTTAGTTAGAATCTTTTCATAAAAAGTCCAAAATCTGCCTTTGCATTCATGTATTCATTCCAGCCCCAAATATTTACAAAGTTTTCCTACACAGAGGGCAAGATCCTCTTTTCTCCATGCTTTTTATACCCTCGACACCAAACATATATACAAGATTTTCTCGTGGAATTTAAAATGTTCTGACTTCCTCATAATTCTAAAATAGAGACAAGTTACAAAAAGGAATAACAATTATCCTATTTTAAAGGGACCGTTAGTAACAAGTGTATCATATCAGGACTCCCTTTTCTTAGGCTTCCATCTGTCCAAAACTTTCTGAAATGTACCTAAATTTACCTGAGGATTTACCTCAGCTTGGTGATTTCCTCCTCCAGGGTACTCAACCAAGCGAGATTTTCTTTGACGCTCTCTATCATCTTGGTTTTGGTCTCTGTCTTTAGCCTTTTGCTCCTTTTCCTCTTTGCGGGTGGATTGTAGGTGTTGTCCGCATGTTCATTTATGACGAGATCCCTCATAGTGGGGTTTAATCTAACCCCCAACTCTGTCTCAGTTGCGGATTTGGTATGAAATTTAGTTGCCAGTATCTGCAAGACCCATCTTTTTTTCTTACTTATTGACAAGCTTGGCACATTAGTTGAGAACCTAGTCGCGTCAGACACCATCTGATGAGTGTTATCCATACCTTTCAAACTTTGTAGAGACTGCAATTTTTCCACCCCTTGAATTTACAGGACTCAAGAAATCAACACAGGTCGAGCTTGTTTTTCTTATACATAAGATGCCAATTTCCTAGAGTAGGATAAAAAGATTCATATCTAAGATTGATAGTCTTTGCCTTTCAATCACAAATTACTGACATAGTACGTTGGTGTTCCACGCTTCATCAATCCATTTCGAATGATGAGCTTCGAGTTAGTTATGTGATGGCATCCTTTTGATATGTCATCTGGGAAAGTACCTAGACTAGTGATATGGGGTGATTTGACTAACTGCCATCCTTCCCACAAGTTATTGATATGACATTTTAAACCACGTGACATCGGGGCCATGGGAAAGGTGGTTTTAGGAAATCCGTTGTTCACCTCAATGCATGTGTAAGAGCGCCATGCATTCCCCATCAAAACCAAAATGGTTTTCCCCGGTCCACCCTCGTGAAATTAAGTTTCATGTTATTTTTCGGCCTGATGTGGGCCTCAACCGTGGATCTGGGATTCTTTAAAAATCGACGGTCCATCGAGATACTCCCTTCCCACCTCTTCTATATTTTTCTATATGTCATTGGATATATCTCGGCCCCCTAAACTATCATGCCTCTACTTTGGTATAGCATTTCGCTAAATTTTTGAAATGTTTAGATCCTAATCTAAAAATTGTTATAGTGATAACATTGGCTCCAACTGGGGATTCTATCCTCCCTGTGGGGTAGCAAAGAACTCGTAGACCTAATGCCTGATCTATTTGGGCCGCTCTCAAAACATATGTGTACCCTGCTCCTACTATGTCACTAGCATCGGCTGAAAACCAAGCTCTGCACATTGCTTCCGACTGGATGTTGGATGTTCGAGTATATTATTGAAAAGTGATTGTATCTAGTACTAGAAAACTCAAACTGAAAAATGCTTGTCCGACAAGCTTATTTTCACACTCCTATATATTCTAAAACTGATGAGATGAAATACTCAATCAAGTGATGTTGAAGTGCCAATGCGACCAGTCAAGCAATTGGCCTCCCTATTTTTTTTCCAATCACATCTTTCTTAAGCAGACAAAAAAATGTAAAAGATGGCAGCTAAAAACACAAGTTGAATCCAAAACATGAATTTATGAATTAAAAAAACTCCTCCTTCAATGATGATTGTAATAGGATGGCTACTGGATCTTGGAAACCATGAAAACTCACTTCTTCTTAATGAGCAAAAACAGAAAGGAAATCCTTTTTCATAAGTGTTTGCTTCTCTTTCTCTGCTTCTTTTATTCTGAGAACATTTTCAAATAAAATGGCAGCAATAGGTTTGTCTACTTTTCCATGCATATCAACATAAATATCCACGTATTCTTGAATATATTCAAATGTGAAATCTATATTATGTGCATCGTTTTGTTCATCAAACAATTCTGATTTGGTTTCCTTAAACTTCTGCAAATTTGCTTGAGGATTGTCACTCTGCCTTTCAAATGACTGAATGGGAATAAATCTGTGTTCATAAATTTCTTGTAAAAGTGGAAAGTCAATATCATGAACTATTTCACAGTCTAGAGTTCTCATGGATTCATTTTTAGAATCCTCATCTATGTCTATGATGTTTAGAAATTGAACCACCACGTCATTCTCAAGGGAAGAGAAAAGACTTTGAAACACTTTTTCATGTTGAAAATCTATATTAATTTCGGGAGAAAGGAAATGACCTTGAACAATAATTTCTGGAGCAACTTCTTCTTCCTTTTCAGTATGATAGCTGAACATAGACTACAAATTTGAGATGACATGACCTTTTATGTGATTGTTCATAGAATTATCATCACCACTTCTCTCATGCCTGGAGGATTCTTGACCTGAGATACTACAAATATTTTTCTTCAATAATTCGAAAGAAGCAAAACATAATGGTAGGGTTGTCCCACCTAATTTGAAACTGTCTTCAATTTTATCCCCAACAGATGGCTACATTTCAGCACAAGTAACAGGGTCTTCAAGCACATAAAAATTATGTTGTGATATCTTCTCATTTTGTTTCATTGATTTAGCATGGTTTTTCATAAGAACAGATTCATTTTCCTCAATGATGATTTTAGAGTTCTCTTTCAACAACTTAAATGCAGCAAAACATAAAGGCAGAGAATCTCCTTCAGCTGATCCGATACTCTTTCCTCTGCAACTTTGATATGTAGGTTGAGTCATTTCACTATACTACTGGAAAAAAAAATTATGATAGAGAACATGCAGTTGGTTGTTCCGAGGAGTCACCATCACAATCATCATCATATTCATCATATATAGGTAAATCAGAAACATATGCAATGTCATCTAACAAGAACAACCTTGGAATGTCAACATGTTCTTTAACAAATTGATTTGCAAATTCATCTTCTTGACTATCTACAAATGAATACATAAAACCATAAGCCCCCTGCTTATCATGGGATGGACCAGAAGCTAAATCAACACCTCTTCTTTCAACAAGTGGAATATAATTCTTTGAAAAATCATTAGCATTGGAAACTTCGAGAGGACCTATGATATTGTCAATTCTATGCTCAAGATTCCAATCAACTATTTTCTGTTCATATTTACTTTCATGTTCTTGAGAATTCAAACCCTCATTCTAGATCTGTTTACATGCTTGGATGTTGTGTTGAATGTCTTGAGCATCACTAAACATTTGTTGTAAGGACTCAAGTCTTCTTTCCATCAGGAGGAAAGAAAAATCTGGATGAAGAGTAGTTGCATAATGGAGCATGGCAGCAGCTTCAAAGGGTTGAATTTCTTCGGACAAATTATAATAGATGCTAGAGAACTTTCTACTGAATACAGAAATAGCTTCATTGTTGTGTCTTTTCAAGGCATAAAACTCAGTAAGTTGCAGCTCTAAGGATTTCTCCTTGCCCCAAAACTTTAAAAAGACCTTCTTCAATTCCACCCATGAGCTGAAGGTTTCTGGATGCAAATGTTTAAACCAGTGTTTGGTGTCTCCTTTCAAGGATTGAGAGAAAAATCTCATACACATATCATCATGGTCAATCTCAAATAAATCTATAAAATGATCAAACCCTTGAATGTGATTTTCAGCCGAGATGATATCAGATTCTCCATCAAACATAGGTAGATACTCATAGTAATTTGGAGGGAAATCATGAAGGGATTGGTGTAGATTTAAGGGTATATATCTATGTCATGCCTTGGGGGATGTTGGACCAAGAACTGTGGAAGAAACATCAGCTTGGGTCTCACAGGATTCATCAACTTGGTCATTGTCATTGCGTGGCCCGGGTGGAAACTTTTTATCAGAACCAACGACAAGGTGAGGGTATGCATGTGCAACGTAGAGAGAAGGAAATATAATTGCAAGTCTTTCATTATAATCATTAAAATACAATAGGTAAAGGAAAATTTGTTTGGCATGTTGAAGGAAGGAGCAGAGGCAACTTAAAATGAAAAGTAAAATGATTTGGAAGAGGTCCCATATGAGTACTTGTTTTCCTTCATGATGCTTTTCCTCACCCTTGTCAAGGGGTCTCATCTTTCAGTGAAGTCTTTGTCTTGCGCTTGAAGTATTGAGAGTGGAGTCTCCTTTTGGAAATTCAAGATTATTTTATTAGTGGAGTCACCTTCAAACTAATGTGGAGTCACTGGAGAAACAATATAGCCACTATGTGCCTAAGTGTCTGTTGCTCTCAAACCTTAGAACTCAACCATGTCGTTCTTCCCAAGGAAAATTTTTCAATTTCATCCCCGGCAACGGCGCCAGAATGTTAGCACTCTATAAATTTGTCTGGTTGAATAGACAAATGACAGAGGTAACTATTTCAACCAACTTTAGAGCTGAGGCACTAGCATGCTCAACTCAGAGAGGGCTCTCTCGTGTCACTTGATATATCTATGGAAATCGGTGGCTAGATTTGGTTTGTTTTAGGGGGGTTTAGTAAAATTGTTGAAGAACTGAAGATAACCTTTGGGCTATGGGGTTAGGAATGTAGGATGCATTGCCAAATCATGAAAACTATCAAGAGGAAAAGGCTAAATGAGGAAGTGACTTCTGAGTTTATACTTGAAAATTTAGGTGGTATCAGAAGAAAGGAAACACACAACTATATCAAAGCATTATAGTAATGAATTCTGAAATGATTTGGAAGAGATTAACATAGTCTAAATTTCCAAGCCGAGAGCATTGAATAATGAATTTTGTAACTTTAATTTCTCAATTTATACAGAGGAAAGAAAAAATGAAATGCAGAATAATAGGAATCACACACTATGAAAGAAAACGAGACTCATAACACCACCAGTTAGAATCTTTTCGTAAAAAATCCAAAATATGCCTTTGCATTCATGTATTAATTCCAGCCCCAGAGATTTACAAAGTTTTCCTACACAAAGGGTAGGCTCCTCTTTTCTCCATGCTTTCTATACCCTCGAGACCAAACATATATAGAGGATTTTCTCGTGGAATTTAAAACGTTCAGACTTCCTCATAATTCTAAAATAGAGACAAGTTATAAAAAGGAATAACAGTTATCCTATTTTAAAGGGACCGTTAGTAATAGGTATGTCATATCAGGACTCCCTTTTCTTAGGCCGCCATCTGTCCAAAACTTTCTGAAATGTACCTAAATTTACCTCATCTTGGTGATTTCCTCCTCCAGGGTACTCAACCAAGCGAGATTTTCTTCGACACTCTCTTTCATCTTGGTTTTGGTCTCTATCTTCCGCCTTTTGCTCATTTTCCTCTTTGTGGTTGGATTGTAGGTGTTGTTCGTGTGTTCATTTATGACGAGATCTCTCATAATGGGGTTTAATTTGACCCCTGACTATGTCTCAGTTGCAGGTTCGGTATGAAATTTAGTTTCCAATATTTGCAAGACCCATCTTTCTTTCTTACTTATTGACAAGCTTGGCACATTAGTTGAGAACCTAGTCGCGCTAGACACCGTCTAATGAGTGTTATCCATACCTTTCAAAATTTGCAGAGACCACGATTTTTCCACCCCTTGAATTTACAAGACTCAAGAAATCAACATAGGTCAAGCTTGTTTTTCATATGCATAAGATGGCAATTTCCCAGAGTAGGATAAAACTATTCATATCTTATATTGATAGTCTTTGCCTTTTAATCACAAATTACTGACATAGTACGTTGGTGTGCCATGCTTCATCAATCCATTTCGAATGATGAGCTTCGAGTTAGTTATGTGATAGCGTCCATTTGATACGTCATCTGGGAAAGTGTTGGTGTCTAAAGATGTCCTAAAAACAACCTTAGTTTAACATTAACTTGTCAACCCGGAGATTCGTCTTTTATCTCAAGAATATCAGCAAAGTCTATGCAGGTAGCTTGTGAAAGTTGAAATCGTGTAGCTAAACCAAACCTGAGTTCATCAATAATCAAGTTCCTCAAATGTTCACCAAAGATTCTGAGAACTAATGGAATTGAAATCTGATTACTAAGATGTTGTAAAATGGAAAATAACTAATTAATCTATTGAATTCACTTAACTAAAAAGCAGTAATTGAATCTAAGTAAGGACTTGCAGAATTAACTATCAATTATGAATTATAATTACTGGAAAGGAAATAGTGAATTACTCTATCTACGAAAGGAAACAATGACTGTAATCTAGTCGGAAGGGACAGTTAATGTAACTTTTACCGAAAGGAACAGCTATCGTAACTTTAACCGAAAGGAACAACTATCGTAACTTTAACCAGAAGGAATAGCAATTGTAAATCTAGGGAAAAGGAGCAACGCGTATGAAAATGTGAGGAAATGTCAAGCGACAACTTCAGAAATGGAAATCATAATAGAAATCATTAATACTTGACGGAAATGTCTGTCTTCTATACGAAAACAGTCATAAAATCATTAATACACTTATGCATTTATCTTTGGCTATTGTAAAAGAGATTTGAATCAAAAAATAGAAATCAAACTTCGAACTAATATAATTACAAAACGAGACAGTAGCTCCTTCAGACTGGGCCCTCGATATTCAAAAGTACTGCTACGAGAAACTGAGAATGAAGAAATGGTAGAAACGCTAAAAACTTTCATTGATTCCATAGCTAGTGAAACATTTACAAAAACTGCGTGCGCAGAGAAATTCTGGATTCTGAATACTTGAATGTGATTTTTCCTATATCTTTTCTGGATCTATTACCCTCTTATATATTATAATAATCTGGATAAATCAAGCTATCCTGAGGATCGAAATATCCTGAGGATTTCTTTACTATTATAAAGTTACAACATAGAAAATTGATTATCTTCAAAACTGCTTTGCGCCTAAAAGTCTTCAACCTCCAATAGCTTGTGCATAGCCAAGATATCTTTGGTTATCTTTGACAGCTATTTATCCAATTCTACAACAAAATCAAACCATTCCAATCATAATTTAGAATGTATTTAATAAAAATTCAATAACAACTCTAAGAAACATATCAATCATGTTCTTTCCTATTTATCCCTAACTATCTGAAGAATCAATCAAAATTATATCATGAATTGTGGAAAAAAGGAAAATATTTATACCTTTTTCATAACCCAACATACCCCCCATCTTACCTTCTTGCATGTCCTCATGCAAGCTGTAATCTTACATGTAAAGTAGTTATATTGTAGGGAGGAAAAGTTGGCTCACCAGGTCTCCTGAAACCATTGTTTCTTTTGATTTCGTCAAAAGCGACGTCCTGTCTCTTTTTATTAATTTGATAATCCCTCTGGTAACTTTCTGGAGGGGGGGTGATACTTGCATCCAATCCAAGAAGGCCCTTCCTCCTAGAGTAGTCTAGAATAACTTTCTACTCTGAAGGTTGCTGCAAAGAAATTCCTAAACCCAAAGGGCTCTCTACTTTTAACCTCATCGGAGGATGCATCCCATCTTACCTTAGAAGCAGCAAGAGCTTCTTCTTTGAGTTCTCTAAAACATGTGATACCTGAGCGTATCACCTGTAAATGGATAGGGCCTAATGAGTTCATGACCCCCTCCCTTTTCATGAAGGTCTTATGTCGCATGATGGCTGGGAAGGATTTTGGAGGCTCTCCTCTAATCCAAAGATCTAACCCAGTTTCCCTCTTTATGAACATTTTGTGAGCCTTACCCCATCTGACCTGGTTCCTGGTAAAGGACAGGAATTCTTGGAACTATATGTCCCCTATGAAGGGACCAGGGTTGTCTCACTATCTTCTTCCAAAATGAAATTGTGGAAGTATAATTCACACAGAAGGTATTGTACCTTCTCTTCCTGATCTCTAAAACATGAAATAAAATCTGGTACAGTGGAAAATGAAATGGGTTTACCTGCTCTGATGGCCTTCACTCTCAACAATAGATACCGTTCTAGCAAGAATAAAGCATAATTAGTGGCAGGGGCTCTGCAATTGATGGCATCATAGTAGACATCACAGATGTCTTTGATTTGCTCCAAAGATTTTTCTAACTGGGTTTGCATCTTTTTTACCTTCTCTTGGGCTCTAGTGAGCTTAGCATAAGTCTCACCTTCTATTGCTGACATATCCTTTAGTTGTTTAACAACCTTTTGATGTTCAGCCCTAGTGACCATCTCATCTCGGTGTTGAGCCAATGCTTGTTGGGCTTGTCTCAACTCTTCCTTTAGCTTATCAATGATGGAACCCTATGCCTGATATTGGGATGTTTGAGATACATTCATTTCTTCTCTGGATCGAATTAATGCTTGTTGGATCTATGCAAGCTCTACTTCCAGTCTATCCATAATAGCACTTTGTTCCTGGGACTGGAATGTCGGATGCTCTATCATAGTCAATAATTAGTTTCTATTTTGAATCAGGGTTTGTTGAGACTGCATTAATTCTTCCTCCAATCTCCTAATGGTAGCATTCTTCTCAAAGAGATGAGTTGTTTCCTCTAAAACCAGAGTGGTTGTCTGTATCTCAGCATCAACCATCTCTTGTGTTTCTACAAGAATTACATCTTCATCCTGAGCTACTGCTTCTTCTACTACTATTTCCTCAGGGTCTATCTGTATCCCTACAAAATTTGTACGGATTGCTTTCTTTGGAAGAGGGTTTCTTCCTTGCACTCTGCCCCTTTTGTTTTTCTTTATTTTATGGGTCTTGTCTGCTAGTTTTAATTGTTTCCTCAATTCCTTAATAATCTCTTTGAGTTTTCCAACCTTCTGCTTTAATACTTCATCCCTCTTACCCTTTTTCTTCAACAATTTGTTTTCTTTCTTTAATTTCCTAATTTGTTTCTGGCTTTTGGCTGATTTATGTTTATGAGGGATCTCGAGGTCTTCTTCATTTTGGCTAGCAAATGGTTGTTCCTTTGTTCCTTCCAAGTTCTCTATCTATCCAAGAGGGTTTCTCATTTCAAAAAGAGGTTCTTCCTGTGTTGTGTCGTCTCGAAAGAACATTTCAATATCAGGAAAATCTTCAGCTGGTTTTGAAGAGGAGGCTTGTTCTGGGTCTTTTTCTGGATTATTTTTTCCTCTGTCAATTGAGGTTCCTAAGTTCCCCAAAACCTGAGCTATTTATATCTCATAGCTCTTCAAAAAGTGTTTTTTCAGGTGCTCTAATGCAGGTTGGGTGTCTTCCTGATCATCCTTTTGTGTTGTCTACTCTGCTTGCTCAATTTCTTGAACATTTTCCTGTAGAGACTGTTCTATGAAATTCTGAAGTTCTTCATGGTATTTTGTTGCATCCTGAATTGCTTCAGTTGTTTCCTGAATTTGTCTGCTTCTTTTCTTTGTCCTAGTGGGGGGTCTAGGAGTAGCCATTGTTCTCTTCTTTACTTTCGTTAATGCCTGTGTCTGTGAGGTCTGGGCCTCAGTGATTTGGGCAGGGTCTTCTTCAACTTCGGTTTGAGGCGATGGAATTTATCTTTGGGTGGTAATCGCCTGCTCCAGTTATGGAGGTCTATTGGCCTCAATCAGATTCTCCCAAGTCAACTAATTTTGACTCAGTGCTTTATTCATTATCATTTTAACTAATCTTTGGTGGCTGATAATAGTAACAGGATCCTTGGACTTTTGTGTTCTTAAGGAAACTTCATGTAATATGTTATTCAGAAAGAAAGGTAGATTAAGTACTAACCATTGCTTCAAGGCTGCCAGCAATTTGAGATGGCGAGCTTGAATTACATCGTATCGTCCATCACAGGTGATGTACCATTGAATTATCCCTGCCAGTTCCTTCCATTGTTCACTGAGCGTACTGGGATTAAGTCCCTTTCCTTTTTTATCCAATTCTTCCCCAGGGTCTGTGAAAGATTCCACAGCTTCCTTTAGCTTTGTGTATCTCCCTGTCCACTGAATTCCCGTGTTAGGGAGGCCTATGACCTCTGCTAAGATTTTCTGGGTAACTGAGATTCGTATGCCTTGCACCGTAGAGATTTCTCCTTGTAGGTTTTGAAAGAATTCAAGCGTGACATTCATGTCATATCCTTGCAAACGGTTGAAGTACTCGGTCCACCCTAGGCGGTGTAGGATTTCTCTTGCTTGTTATGTAACCCATAGTAATGTCGGCTCCCTGTGCACACTTTTTCCACCCATATCTCTATGAAAGAAAGAAAGAACGACTGTCATTCCTGTTTGCAAATTTGGTTAGACTAGCTTTGGAGAAACAGTTACCAAAAATAGAAAATATCAGCGAAGGCAAATGTATAAAGACGTGGGTTTCTCATTTATTACAATCATTACATCTAATCGGAAAGTGTGTCGAGCATCCACTTCCCTCATTAATGTAGAGGTCGTCCTCGACCCTCAACGTAGGCGGAAGTAATGAGTGCTAGTATTTGTTGGTGAGAGGTAATGATTGCACTGTCGCCGCCAATGGGGACTAATCAGATATAATTTTCAAAAAAGCACATGCAACCAAAAATCATTTAAACGATAGTCAATTTGATTTGTGGAAATTTCAAATTTATTACACCTATGTTCAAAAATGTTTTATGGATAAATAAATCAAAATAAAGTAAATCTGTTCATTTTTAATATTCCACATAGCATAATATTGTTACTTTTCTGGGTGATTGAATATAACTGATATGATAGCCTCATTATTTGAGTAAAGGAGATCTAGAGACATGCAGAAACTTGGTATTTTTGAGATAATCTTCCATACCATAGGCAGAGCCACTGCTTCCCACAGGCATCCATAGCCTCAACAGAGTTGTCGTTTAACCCTTAGATGAGCCGGTATCCCTAATAAACATGTGAATCATATTTTCCCAAAAAGACCATTATCCTGGTTTGGTAGCCAAATGATGATAATACCACTCACTAGATTGTAACTTAAGTGAACAAGCCAGCTCACGATGAGAACTCTTTTCCTTTGACAAAAGAAAGTGTCAAAGGCCATTGCCTTGGTGTGGTAGCCATAGTGGGAATGTCACTTACGTTAGTATCCTATGATTGTGGTAGGTTGGCTCGTGATGAGACCCCCCGTTATTTATGAAAAAAAAAATTATTATGTATCTTTATTCGTTTTTATATTTCCTTAATAAATATTTGAATTGTCTTTTCCCAAGAAGACCATTATCCTGGTTTGGTAACCAGCTGATGATAATTCCACTCACTAGATTGTAACTTAAGTGAACAAGCCGGATCATGATGAGACCTCTTGTCCTTTGACAAAAGAAAGTGTCAAAGGCCATTGCCCTGGTGTGGTAGCCATAGTGGGAATGTCACTTACGTTAATATCCTATGATCATGGTAGGTTGGCTCGTGATGAAACCCCCTATTCTTTATGGAATTTTTTTTTATTTTTTATTTTTTTAAGGGAGGCTCATCTACTCCTTAAGAGTAAGGGATGGTGTAAGGAAGTGTAAATATGCCAAGTAAAAGTGTGTTGTAGAATCCTTATAATATAGAGGCAGAATATCATTCAGGTATATTGGTATATATATAGGGGAAAGAAACAACTTATGGTGGCGATCGATTATGAATGAGGTTTAAGATATTTCGGAGGGATTATTCCACAAAAAAAAAATTGATAAGGTGTGGGGGACCATCCACAAAATAATGAAAGATCATTGTGATGACGATTAGAAACAGTGCTGGTGAAAATTATTTGATGAAAGCCGCACTACGAAGGAATGGCTAGCGTTTCAATAGCAAAGGAAGGAACGACAAGTGCGCGAAAAGGAATAGCAGTTGTTCCGTTCAAAGGAACAGCAAGTGCACAAAAAGGAACAACATTTGTTTCGTTCAAAGGAACAGCAAGTGTGCAAAAAGGAATAGAAGGTGCGTGAAAAGGAATAGAAGTTGTTCCGTTCAAAAGGAACATCAAGTGCGCAAAAAAGAACAGCAGTTGTTCCGTTCAAAGGAACAGCATTCACGTGAAAACGAATAGCAGTTGTTCCGTTCAAAAGGAACAACAAGTGCGTGAAAAGGAAATTTTGGAGAGAAAGAAAAAAAATCGTCATGAACATGTAAAAGACAGAGTCTGTGTGATAAGACAAAACGGGAGTATGGAACATAAAAAGGTGATAATTGTAGTTATTTGTGATGATTCATGTTTCCTAAATGAATTTTTATAAAACAAAGAAAAACTAACCACTCAGTTGGAAAACTATGTACAATATAAACAAAATACATCATTTATGGAGTTGGGGTGGCTGGGTTACCTTCCCAGCCAGCCAAAATCTGCACAGTAGGGTCTTTACTTACTTCTTGATAGAAAGAATCTTTTGAAGGTGGCTGGTGGTAAAGTCACAGTCAGTGTCCATTGACCAGAAAGGGTGATCCATACCCATCGATGGTGCTCAAAGTAACCATGCCATCATCATGGACTCCGTTAATTTCATATGTCCCTAGCCATTGTGTCTATAATTTTCCAGGAAAGTCCTAAAATATGGAATCATAGAGAAGTGCCCAGTCGCCTTTCTTGAATGATTTCTTCTTCATATGCTTGTCATGCCAGGTTTCTCTCTGTCGCTGAATAACTGATGTGTGCTCCACAGCAGATAAGTGTGCTTCATCTAATTCGTTGAGTCGCTAAAGGCGTTGTTTATGTGCTTCTATAAGATTTAGTCCAATTTCCTGGGCCATCCTTAGGGTCTTGATCTCGAATTCGATTGGGAAGATGGGTTCTTTACCATAGACTAGGTGGTAAGTAGAGTATCTAGTGGTGTTACGCCAGGTTGTACGATAAGACCATAAGCCATTTGGGAGCTCAGTAGCCCAATTTTGTCGGTTTGTTGAGACAATCTTTGTCAAGATTGCCTCTAGGACCTTATTGGTGCTTTCTACTTGCCCGTTTTCCTGTGGGTGGTATCGAGAGGTAACTTTGTGCTTAATATGATAGTTGTCCAGGGTGGCGGTGATTCTATGGCCTGTAAATTGTGACCCTCCATCAGTGATTACTTCTATGGGCAAGGATGATTTTAAGGATGGAAATTTATTTAAAAATTTAGAAACCTCGACGAATGTTACTAATCCTTCATATGCCAACTATAAATGATTGGCGATATTTTTGTAAAAATATTCAAATTTCTAAGGATTTTATATAGTTTTTATAAATTTTGGCTATTTTTAAGGTAAAATAATTTTATCCTATAGAATTTGGGCGAATCGTTTTTAAAATAGCAAATCTCGTTTTTTGAAAAACAATGGAAAATTAGCCCATGAGCGAAATTTAGCCCCTAAAATCATCCCTGTAGACTATGGGTAGTCCATACTATACAAACAATTTGAAAAGGAATTTGATGACTACTTATTCTATTGCATTTGGTAAAGCTTCCACCTCTACCCATTTGGTCATGTAGTCCATTGCAATGAGAATATAGGCCTTTTGATTTGACTTTGGATTGAAGGGGGCAATGAAGTCCAGTGCCCATATTTCAAATGGTTCTGTGACTATTTGTGCTTTCAATGGCATTTCATCAGCCTGACCTAGTTTCCCCATCCGCTGACAGTTGTCGCATGTCTTAACATATTTCTTGGCATCTCTGAATATTGAGGGCCAATAATAGCCCATCTGTAAGATTTTGTGTCCAGTCCTGCGGTCTGAAAAATGCCCCCCACAGGGATCGTCATGTCTTTCCTTCAGTATGTCATAGATTTTGTCCTCCCGTACGCACTGTCAGATCTGGAGATCATCTCTTGTGTGGAAAATATATCCACTGATCCAAGTGAATCATGCACTATGTTGGACGATCAGTCTTCTTTCCTTTGATGATAAATGTGTCGGTAATCTTCCCACTGCCAGATAATTTTCTACATCAGCGTACCAAGGTGGTTTTGTGTTGACATCAAATAGATGCTCATCTAGAAATTGATCCTCAATTGCTAATGAGTCGTCTCTTTTTAGGATGCGGGACAGGAAGTCTGCGACAAGATTTTCTCTCATGGGTCAAACTTTGATGGTGATATCAAATTCCTAAAATAATAATAACCATCAAGTGACCCGTCCATTAGTAATCGGTTTATTAGCTAGATATCTAATGGTAGAATGATCAGTATACAGGATAACTGGATAGCCTGTTATATAATGACGAAATTTATTGATGGCATGTATAACAGCTAAAAACTCTTTCTCTGTTACTGTATAATTAAGTTCAGTTGGAGTAAGATTCTTGCTAATGAAATAAATGGCATATGGTTTCTTTTCTTCTTCCTGTCCAAGAACAGTGCCTATGGCAATGTCTGAGGCATCGATGGAAATTTGAAATGGTATTTTCCAATTTGGTCCCCTCAACACTGGCGTTGTTGAGATCAGTTTCTTGAGTCCTACAAAAGCCACATCACATTTGTCAAACCACTGGAATTCTACATTACCAGTCAAATCATGTAAGGGTGCAGCGGTTTTTGAAAATTTTTCCATAATTCTGCAATAGTATCCTAAAGCACCAAGGAAACTACGTACCTCATTTTGTGTGTGTGGAGTAGGTAGATTAAGGATTACCTCGATTTTTGTTGGATCTACTCTAATTCCATCTGCAGAAATGTAATGCACTAATACCACAACTTTTGTCATCATCATGTGACATTTTTCGTGACTTAAACATAACCTGGTAGTGATGCATCGTTCCAATACCTTCTCCATATTATTCGAGGCTTGCTCAAAGTTGTCACCATACGGAGTGAAATCATCCATGTAGACTTCAAACCCTTCGCTAATCAGATCATTGAATATGCTCAGAATGGCCCTTTGGAATGTAGTTGGAGCATTACAAAGTTCGAAGGGAAATACTTTGTATGCAAAGGTACACTAGGGACATGTGAATGTCATTTTATCCTGATCTTCTGGGGTAATATGGATCTGATTGTAGCCGTTGAAACCATCTAGGAAAGAGAAGAATTTATTCCCTGCCAAGGTATCCAAGACCTGATCGATGAAGGGTAATGGAAAGTGGTCTTTTTGAGTAGCTTTGTTAAGTTCCCTGTAATCAACACAGATTCTCCAGTTCCCATTTTTCTTAGGGATGATGAATAATGGGGAAACCCATCGACTATCTGAGATAGGGTATATAAAATATGCATCCAACAGCTGTTGTAGCTCTTCTTTAACAATATCTCTGAGGTGGGGGTTCAGTCTTCTTTGCGGTTGTTGGATAGGTTTGGCATTTTTCTCAATATAAATGTGGTGTGTGTAGAGTTGTGGATCAATACCTTTCATATCAAAGTACTCCCAGGCAAAATTTTGTTGGTATTTAGAGAGGGTTTGGATTAGCTTTTTTTGTTGTTGCTCTTCTAGGTTGGCATTAATGTTTAGAAACTTGCCTAGTGCGATCTCAATGGATTTGTTGTTGTGAACAGCGGTAGTCGGAATTTGTTGTTCCATTAAATCTTCCAGTGGGTCTCCATGTGCTTCACAGTCTAGAACAGCTTGGAGCATCTGGCATGTTGGGTTATTCGCAGCAGTTGGGTTGTTAATAAACCCATTGATTACATCATCCTCTAGTTGATTCTTGAGTTTGAGGGATTCTTCCATCGTGAGTGGGGCATGTAGATCCTTCTCTGTATATCATGGTGGTGGCAATTGCGGGTATACGATTGTTGGACTAGGTTTGGATGGAGGATATAAGATGAGATTCCTTGTAACACCTCCTCTAGCAATTGTCATTTTACCCGATCGGCATCCTATGTACGCATCAGCTGTCGCGAGCCATGGTCTACCCAATATCAATGGATTCCCTTCAAGTCCACTCCTTGGGTTGATGATGAGAAAACCTATGGGATATTCCCAAGAGTCAACTGAGATGGCTATATCATGTAGTGTGCCGAGTGGTTTGACCACTGATCGATCGGCCAATTSCAACATAATCGAGGTTGGGTCAAAAGAGTCAAAACCCAGGGCATTGCAGGTTTCCATAGTTAGAATATTGATGGCCTCCTCCAAATCAACTAGTGTATTTGGAAAGGAACAGCCCTTAATCTGAACTGTTACTATAGGGTTCCCTGGATCTGCATATTTGACTGGTTTTTCTCTACCCAAAATTAGATCAGATAAGGCTCCCACTACATGAACTGTTGATGATGAATTTTTTATTTTTCTGATGGGCTTCCTCCCACATAGCTCCTTGATTGTCTTTGCATAGATCAATATGTCTTGCAGAGCTTGCAGGAGTGGAATTTTGATGTATAAATTCTTGAGTTCCCCTACAATGTCGAAGTTAGGATATACGGTGGGTTTCGCTATCATCAGTCTTTCAGGGAACGAAGGGGAGGGAGTTTCATCCTTATCAGAGTCATGTGATTCAACTGTGTTCCCCCCTTGCTCGATTTCTTCTGTTATTACCACAGTCGAGGGTGTTATTGCTAGTTGTTTTTCATTCCCCTACTCTTGGGGAACGTCATTTTTTCAGGGGATATTATGCACCCCGATCTCAACCGAAGTTCATTGCATCCTACTGAATTGGTTTCCCCTTCTCCACTTTCCATAATCCGAACGAGTTGAGTTGATCTGTTATTGGGATTTGGGTGGGGTTGGGTAGGTAATTGAGGGCACAATTGTGATTGGGGGTTCTGGGGAAATTGGAGTGGGGTCTGTAATGAGGGTTGGGTTTGAGAGGCCATCCCCATGGATTGGTTATTCATCCCCATGGAGAACTACCAATTCTAGTTCCAATTTGGGTTTTGCGTAGATGAGTTAGGCCACTGTGAAGGGTAGATATTATTCGAGTTTTTCCAGGATGAGGTGGGGTATTGGGAATTGATCCAATTGGAACTTGTAGTTGGTTGATTTTTCCAGTTGGAGTTTGCAGTAGGCTAGTTTAACCAAGTGGGAATTGTAGGTGGGTACTGCTGGGAATGCCAGTTCTGATTAGTAAATGACTGGCCCTGCCACGTGCTGCCAAAATTCTGTTGTTGATTATACTGTCCAGAAAAGAAAGAGGAAGGGTCTTGTAATGTATTTTGAGGTCGAGACTGCCACTAACAACATTGAGCCATCAGATATAATGGTTCTATTTCCTCTTCTGCTTCTTTGAATACAGCTTTCAATCCAGGGAGTGATGGGCATTGGTATGTGTCGTGATCCTTGGCGCAAATAGCACAAAATCAAACTATATCCAAGGGGCATTCCCTTGGACCATGTTTCTTTCTGCACCTGTGGAAAAATATAGCCAAGGTCTTCTTTGCTTCTACCTTTTTTTGTTTTTCCTGCAATACATCCAATTGTGTAGTCGAAGTGCTCAAAATATATGTTTTAAAATTTTCTAAGAGATTACCAACTTCATCTTGTGTAACACCCCCGTTGGTGATATTGTTATTTCTTGTGAGGGACGTCCACATTCCTGATTTGGTCCGTGTACTTCCTTGTGAGCACCTGGTACATAATAGAACAATGTCTTCATAAGTTCCATGATAAATGTTGCCTTTCCCCATTAGATTCAATGTTTCTACCCATTCCTCTTTCATGCCTTTAATCAGAGTTGCTTTGAGTACTTCACCTGGTAATGTACCATAGGGTGATCTTTGCAAGTTATACTGAAATCTCTCGACATATTCTTCTAATGATTCATTTTCTTTTGCAATCATTTGAAAGATTTTATCTTTTAGGTCTCTCATTCTACAATAATCCTGATATTTTAATAAGAAGGTTTGTTTCATCTGGTCCCATGAATTGATGGTTCCACCTCCCAATCCCATGAACCAGCGTAGGGCTGCTCCCTTCAAGGTAGAGGGGAACAGTTTTAATTTTTGGGGTTCAGAGGTGTAATCATACCCTCTACATAGGACATAAAATTCAAATAGGAATGCGTCTGGGTCTTAAGAAATCAATCCATGGAAGGTTGGCAGATTTTGTAAGGGGATTGCTTTCAAGGGGGCATTGGCAATTGGATCAACTATTGGATTTTATAGCATGGAGTTCTGGGGTTTTTGTTGATTTGGTTGTGCCATTTGATCGAAAATGTGCCAAAAATTTTCAAGAGGTTCTTGATCTGAGTATTCGATTCGAAATAGTTGATTATTTGGTCCTCCAGAGGATTTGATTGAACTCCCTTTATCTGGGATTTTGGATATGCCTTCTTATTTTGCAGGATATTCAAGGTCAGGTGTTGATGGTGGGTCTGCCTTGGAAACCCCGCTAGTTTCTCCTACTCCTTCCTCTATATTATTAGATCTTCCCTCTTCTAAAGGGTTGAGTGGTGGGAGATCTGTGTTCTGAAAGCTCTGCTTAGTCCCTTCAGTTTTTCTATGAATCTTAGTGTGGGTCGTAGTTGGTGAAACCACTGCCTGAGGGATTCGGGTAGGTCCTTTCCTAGGTCCAACAGAAGCTTGAGATTCACCTCTTTTGATGATTTTGTCTATGAAATTTCTTCTTCCAGGGATCATTGAACCCTGGGCTTTGGTATTTTTTGGTGGGGGTTTTGGTTTTTCAAGATCCTTCTTTCTAGTCATACACACTTCACACAACAACAAAAGAAATTTCAAAAAACGAAACACCTACGAAGCCTCTTAAGTGTCAACTGGAGGTAAGCATTGGCATAAGCATCTTACTTATTACCTGCGTAGGTTCTTACCTTTCGTCTTCAATACTTGGTCCTCCAGAGACGCAACCTATGCTACCTTTGACATTCTCCTCGGCAACGACACCAAAATTTTGGTGTCTAAAGATGTCCTAAAAAAAACCTTAGTTTAACATTAATTTATCAACCCAGAGATTCATCTTTTATCTCAAGAATATCAACAAAGTCTATGCAAGTAGCTTGTGAAAGTTGAAATCGTGTAGCTAAACCAAACCTGAGTTCATCAACAATGAAGTTCCTCAAATGTTCACCAAAGATTCTGAGAACTAATGGAATTGAAATCTGATTACTAAGATGTTGTAAAATGGAAAAGAACTAATTAATCTATTGAATTCACTTAACTAAAAAGCAATAATTGAATCTAAGTAAGGACTTGCAGAATTAACTATAAAAATTAACTATCAATTATGAATTCTAATTACTGGAAAGGAAATAGCGAATTACTCTATCTAAGGAAGGAAACAACGACTGTAATCTAGTCGGAAGGGATAGCTAATGTAACTTTTATCGAAAGGAACAACTATCGTAACTTTAACCAAAAGGAACAACAATTGTAAATCTAGGGAAATGGAACAACATGTATGAAAATGTGAGGAACTGTCAAGCGACAACTTCAGAAATGGAAATCATAACAACAATCATTAATACTTGAGGGAAATATTTGTCTTCTATACGCAAACAGTCATAAAATCATTATTACACTTATGCATTTATCTTTGGCTATTGTAAAAGAGATTTGAATCACAAAATAGAAATCAAACTTTGAACTAATACAATTACAGAATGAGACAGTAGCTCCTTCAGACTGGTCCCTCGGTCTTCAAAAGTACTACTACGAGAAACTCAGAATGCAAAAATGGTAGAAACTCTCAAAACTTTCATTGATTCCATAGCTGGTGAAACATTTACAAAAACTTCTTGCGCAGAGCAATTCTAGATTCTGAATACTTGAATGTGATTTTTCCTATATCTTTTATGGATCTATTACCCTCTTATATATTACGATAATCTGGGTAAATCAAGCTATCATGAGGATCGAAAGATCCTGAGGATTGCTTTACTATTATAAAGTTACAACATAGAAAATTGATTATCTTCAAAACTGTTTTGCGCCTAAAAGTCTTCAACCTCCAATAGCTTGCACATAGCCAAGATCTCTTTGGTTATCTTTGATAGCTATTTATCCAATTCTGCAACAAAATCAAACCATTCCAATCGTAATTTAGAATCTATTTAATAAAACTTCAATAACAACTCTAAGAAACATATCAATCATTTTCTTTCCTATTTATCCCTAACTATCTGAAGAATTAATCAAAATTATATCATGAACTGTGGAAAAAAGGAAGATATTTATACCTTTTTCATAACCCAACAGAAAGTACCTGCACCAGTGATGTGGGGTGATTTGACTAACTTCCATCCTTCCCATGAGTTATTGATGTGACATTTTAAACCACGTGACATCGACGTCGTGGGAAAGGTGTTTTCGGGCAATCCTTTGTCTTCCCCGATGCATGTGTAAGAGCGCCACACGTTCCCCATCAAAACCACAATGGTTTTCCCTGGTCTTCCCTCGTGAAATTAAGTTTTGTGCTATTTGTTGGCCCGATGTGGGTCTCAACTGTGGATCTGGGATTCTTCAAAATCGACGGTCCTCCGAGATACTCCCTTCCCACCTCCATTGTATTTTTCTATATGTTGTTGGATATATCACGACCCCCTAAACTATCACGCCTCTACTGTGGTATAGCATTTTGCTAAATTTATGAAATTTTTAGATCCTGATCTAAAATTTGTTATAGTGATAACAGATTCATCATCATCTTCATGGGTAGATTCATTATCTCTCTGAGCTCTGAATTATTTCTTTCTTTCTGTGGATTCATCTTTCACTACAATGCCTGAAAGTACAATCTCTTGAACCTGTTCTTTATTTACTTGCCCTTCCTTTCTTTCAGTTATTTTCCAAACCTTTCTGTATCTAACATCTTTCTTTTTCTCTGTATAATTTTCTTCATCTTGTTTTATTGCCAATATTGCGATCTCTGGTATCTGTTCCTTGTTCACCTGTTCTTCTTGTTTTCTTATCCATAATTTCTTATATCTGATATCAATATTCAATTTCATGGAAGTATCGATCATGCTTCTACAATCATTGGCTATGTGTCCATAGTTATGACATTTGTAACACTCAATGTTATGTGTGGCCACATAGGAACTTCTTGCTTGAACATTTATTTTATAATCCCTATAATCTGCAACCTTATGTATAAAGTTAGTACAATAAAAACAATGACCATAAAATAAATTTGCATACCTGGGAGTGAATGATCTTCTTTGTGGAGTAGTCCTTCTGAATTTGTGTCTTGACTGATCATGATCATGATTGAAGCTTCTTTGTGGCTTGAACATGGATGGTCTCCTTGAATATGTATCTTCAATAGTTTTCTTAGATTCTGGTTGACCGTGATTCCTTCCTTTGAGTACTTCTGCATAACTCTTTCTATTTTCTTTATTCTTCTTTTCTAGCAACCTAGAGTGCTTCTCTTCATTCTCTATAACTGATGTGGATGTTTCTGTCTCTTCAACGATCTTATCGAGATTGATGATTTCAATTCTCAATGTGACAACTTATTCTTCAAGCCTCTCAACCTCTTCTTCTTTCTTCATTATCTGAGACTTCATGACTTCTTCTATACTTTTCACTTCTTCAAGATGAATTTTTAAGTTCTCGATGACCTGTTGGGCTTCTTCAAAAATGTGAACACTTTCCTTTTGTTTCATCAATTCTTTCTTGAGTGAATTGTTTTCTTCTCTTAGTTCATCTAAAGAACTAATCAATTCTTCTTCATAATTGTCCTCCTTTTCAATTATTTTTCCTGTCTCATTTCCTTCATGGCATTCTATTTCAAGATGTCCACATTTTTCACAATTAACACAAAACGACATATCTCTGGTGATTATGTACATATCTCTGGTGATTATGTACTCTTCATCTTCTGAATATTCTTAAGATGGTGAACATAATTCTTCTTGATTTGTATCTGCATCTTCTTTGACATTTTTTGAATCTGTGATGGGTGAAGAATGTATGTCACGTAACTTATCCCAAAGTTCTTTTGTTGATGAACATTTACCAACCTTTTCTCTTACCAGATTAGGTAATCCTTCCCAGATGAAATCCATTGCTATTTTGTTATTCTTCCTCAATTCCTTCTTGGCTACAGTCTTTTCCCTTTTTGAACTATCATATCCTATAACAATTGATAGCCAAATATAATTTCCTTGTTCCTGTAAAAATACTTCCGTCCTTATGCTCCACATCTCATACTCAAAACCATTCTGACCATTAAACATTGGTACTCCATTCTCAGAATAATCCATGATCTCCTTCCAGTGGTTAAATTGTTTCCTTAAGGAACCGGCTCTGATACCAATTGTTGGATTACTAAGAGGGGGGGTGAATCAGTAATAGAGAAATTTAATCATTTTTAACCATATAATCCAAGTGTTATATCAATGAAGCATTATCATCCAATAACTGCAGAGTAAATAAGCAATGAACAAATGAACAATCATACACATACACAGTACACCAGTGTTTTACGTGGAAACCCAAAGCGGGAGAAAACCATTGAATGTTTTTTCTTATATGTCTTGAAGAATTACATTCATTGGAAGCACCAACTTCCTTTGTTTTTCAGCTGCAACTGGAAGGAGGCTCCAACCCCCTAGTTTCTCAAGCTATAACCTGAGGGAAGATCCAACTCCCCAATTCTCTAGGTACAACCAGAAGGAGGCTACAACCCCCTATGTTCTCTGGCTACAACTAGAAGGTGGCTACAACCACATGTATTTTCCCTATCCAATTTCCCTGAAGTAGAAGTAGAATGATGTAACCACTGTCACACTATCACTATGAGATATATCATTGTAAACTTGTACCAATAAACCTAAACCATGCATCAACCATTCATCAACATGTACCTCAACCTGTAATCAACATGTACCATGAACAAGTGCACCAACCATGCACCAAAATGTACCTTACACAAGTGCATCAACCATGCATCAACCTATACCAAACAACATGTAATCAACCTGTACCATGAACAAGTGCATCAACCATGCATCAACCTGTACCAAACAACCTGTAATCAACCTATACCATGAACAAGTGCATCAACCATGCACTAACCTGTACCAAACAACCTGTGATCAACTTTTACCATGCATCCAACCATGTACCAAGTATGTACCAATCATGTTTCAACTACTCATCAACTATGACTCATCAATATGTACCAACATCATCAACTATACACCTCATGTATGTGCCAACTCATCAACTACTTGTCTCAACCATGTACCGAACATGTACCTTAACCAAAATCCCTCATCAATTTCATCATCCAAATATGATTTGTAGATATGTAATATACCTGGTGTATATGATCACATTCCTGCAAACCTTCCTTAACTTTAACAACAAAAGACTAGCATTTTCATCAAACTTTTCTTTAGTCTCACATGCCTAGTTTTGGATTAGTCAACAACCCTAACTTGAAGTAATCGTAACTTTGTACCTGTAATATATAAATATATGGAACTAATACACAATGTTCTTCAGTGTGTTTTATGTAATTCCTCCAGGTGTCACCACTTGGAACCTCTCAGAAAAGGAGTTATAGCAAAAATGACATACCTTGTTGAATTGTGTCTTATTCTAGAGAATGACCTTGTAGAGCATTCCCCGCACGAAATATTTATTGAATCAATATGAAATTGTTAAAAAACATACTACAGATTGTACTCTAACCAACACATTTTGTTTTACTAAATTTGGATCTGTTATGAAGAAGTTATGACTTTTTTACCCGAAACACCTGTTTTTGACTAGTTTCAGGACTAGCCACAAACCCTATTTTCCACGGAGTGTAACTCCAAAAATACAACGACCCACAAGATAAAAAATTTACCACATATACTTGGATATGTTTTCTCAATGTGATATCAATTTAACAGTCTAATTCATTCTAGAAAAAAAATTATTGTTGAAATGGTGAGATGACCAAATAAAAAATAAAAAAAAACACCCTTAGAAAGCATCATCAAAAGAATTTATCCTTCCTTGAATTTCGGCCTTATTTTCTTCACTTTCCTCAAAACTTCGGCTTATATATCCTTTGGTTACCTCAGACACCTATAGGTATTAAATATTCTCAAGTGTGTCTTAAATGAGAGAGCCTTGCCTCTTATTTATACTCTCCAAGAAACTTCCTTAAAAACATCTTCTATGTCACTTTACCCACTTTCCTTATTTTAGGGTTAACCCACTTCTAATTTATCAATTAAATTTATTATTTAAATAATTTATTTTGTATTCACTTTGAATTATAGTACACTCATCACTTCACTCTATTATTTACCTTCTAAAATATCTTAAACCACTTTGACTACTTTGACTTTTTGGGGCTTCTAGATCACATATGAGGGTCCTCCAACTTCGTAAGTCCATAACTCTCAAACCGTGAGGATTTATGTGACGTTCCACATACCACTATAAATGGAATGACATGTACTATCCATATAGAATAGTATTACCTTCAAATATATCAAAAATCATACTGTTATCCATCAAACAAACTTGGGTCCATTACCCAAACCTAGGTTCTCCAACTTCACATGGTCATAACTCTCTAACCGTGAGGAGTTATGTGATGTTCCACATACCACCGAAAATGGCATGACAAGAACTATCCATATAAGATAGTTTCCCTGACAAAATCACTTTCCTTCATCTCATTATTCCACAATTAATCATGGGTTCTCTTACTCTGTAAAGCGTCTTCTCGTGAGGGATTTCACCATAGGGGGACCACTTTGGAGTGCATCCATATTTACTTCTTATAAACCATGAAAAGACAATAATGAGTCATATTTACTTCAAACAATATTGGGTCCATTACCCAAAACTTTGTGTTGCGGGGCTTTCTTCAAGGGTTGACATCAATGACAACCAACCTTAATCAGCATCAATTTCAGGGAAGGTCTCTCCTTCTGGCATATCCCAAGCAATGAAGGCAATGAGAATCAGTAGCCAACTGAAATGAAACTCATAGCCCTGATCTTGAGCTTTGTGGAAGTATTTCTCTAATTGGTTGATGAGGTAGCTCGCCCAGTTCATTTGTATCCCTTCAACGCATTTACTTGCGAGGTCGATGATGAACCCCGTGACCTGCATTGGCCTATTCATTCTGACGAGATTATCAGCGATCAACTGGTAAGCTAGGCACACTGTGCCATTTTGTATGGAGGCTACCTTGTAGCCCCGCTTCCCCTTCTCCACATCACCATAGGTTTCTTTGATTTTCTGTGCCAGGGCGCGATATGCAACCTTTCCTGGGTAAAATTCTTGTGGGTTTGGTCCTTGCATGCTTAATCCGATGATCTGGTGGATTAGCATCGAATCTACTGTGATACACCTATACAACCATAGGTAACCACCATGGAATCATGATAGCATGAGATTAACTCACATGTTAACCTCATGATGTCTTATGAAGTGTGGTAACTTCATCACATTGAGGATCATGGACCTCGCGAGGTCCATGGTCCATGGCTGGGGGATTATCTTCGACTTATTCCCCGTTGTCTTATTCAAGTACTTGTGAGGTGCAAGCATGCCATAGTTCTTGCAATCTCCTAAGTTATAGTCACTGATCTTCAACGTCGTAATCCTTTCCAACTATGGTTTGATTGTGTGTATCCCCTTCGGGAAATATGCAGTAATCAATGTGTAGTCGAAGTCCCTCGGGACGCTGTCACGACTCACTACGCCAGCTAGGGGTGGGATGTATTTGGGCAGGATTGATGGGATGAGATTTTCATTTTCCAAGTCATCACGATGCTTGGTTCATTTCTCTATCACATTTTGGGAGGGCCCATATCGACGTCAAGTCAATGGAGATTCTTGCACTCCTCTTGTCGATGAAGCTTGTACGCCTACATACATCACCTTCTCAGCCATGAGGTCTATAAGGATCTCTTCGAAAAAGTTTTCTACTACACTAATGTCATCCGACATGCACGCTCGAGATCATATATCTCAGTTCAGTGAAAAAACACTCATTGTAACAAAGCAGGTGGCGAGCTCTTAATAAGCACTGCGCAAAAGAAACTAGTTCTCTGTGGGCTCGGATAATCACAATTGGTAAAAGTGTTCTCAGTGAGACATCCGACGAGTTAAATAGATAACATCGTAATGGATTCTTCCAACAGGTAGGAACGCCTCAATCAATGCAGTTCCATCCATTATAGCATGGTCCCAACGGTCCAATGGTGATGACTTCGGCAATAACTATGTTTCTAGTCGTTCTGGAGCATCGGCTAACGGTCAGGATGCCTTCAATGGTCATATTTATCCATCGTGGTGAAGTGTCAATCTGCATTATTCTAATATTCTAGTGAAGTTCAAGTTCTGCAAGCCTTCCTTCTGCGAAGTCCTCTCTAGAACCTCTTGCAATTTTTCTAATTTGGCTTTCTTCTTGCTGAGCTTTCTGGCCTTCTTTCCTGTGATCTGAGTTACTGGGTTCCTCTTTCCATTTTTATTCTTATTTTTACTCAACATAGTAACTTCACACTGGTGAGAGTCTTTCATAGGTTTCAAGGGTAATACTTCTTCTCGTTCAGGAGTAGGTGTTCTACTTTCTTGTATGGATAGGTTCTTCAAGTATTCCTGCATTCTTTCAACTTCGATAGCTAGGTTCATGGCCCTAAGTTTCTTCGAATTGTCCTCATGTTCTTCTATAAATTGGGATATTCCCTTAGCCATTAAATCCCTTAATTCTTGGTTTCTCTGTTCTAGAGCTTCCTCCTCTTCTTTACTTCGGATCTGATCTTTCTCAACCCAGGTCTTTCCTAGAAAAGGTGAAAAGGGGTCCATGTTGTCAACAAACTTAATGACCTTGAATTCTTCTTTTGTCGATGCTCCATGAGAAATCATAGGTACATGGGCAAGTCTTCCACATAGGTTTATCAGCTTTCCTTTAAACAATCATATTCCTCCCAATGAAGGAACCATAGTAGGCTTTCCTAAGATTTCCCAAGTATGTTATGTCATAATGTTCACATGTGTTTCTGCATCCAATACAAAGTCTATGTCGAAGTCTCCTATTCTGTTTTCTATGAACTCTTTCTCTTTTAAGATCTCTGATAAACTGATGTCTCTGTGATCATTCAGGGTTTCTTTCATCTGCATTAATATAGCCTCTGATTCTTGCTGGTTTTTTAGCATATTCTTAGTCTTTTGGCCTTCCTCATGGTTTTCTTGTCTCATATTCATCTTTTCAACTTTATCGATCATTCTAGGGAAATCCAAAACTTCATGTCCAGTGGCTTTATAAAAAAGGAAAATAGGACCTCTACCAGGGCATTCCTTAGCAATATGTCCCGGTCTTCTACAACTATAACAAATAGCCAATCCTCTCTTTCTCTTGAACGATCCCCAACCTTTTATGTACTGCGCACTGGGATCGCAGTGATGGACCTGCAAATAATTATTTCTAGGATCCTACATCCATTTGTTATTCCAACAATTATGTCTATGCATAGGGATAACATATCTTTCACTATTTCTATCAGATCTATTCATATCATATCTTCTTTCTTCTAGTTGTGCCCTAGTTTTTAGATTAGGACTGTTATCGGACTAATCGGTAGGTGTGAACACTAACAGATCTCCCTAGATCCACCTGGATCTAGAACAAAACAGGATAGGACATGACTCTTTCCCTAAGTTATGACCATTGAATTAGCTAGTAGGGAGGAACAAGTAACATACCTTTGTATCGCTTCTTAGGGTCTTTGTTTCTCCCGCTTTGCTCCGGTGCTCTCATGAGGTTAAGACCAAGACAACACAAACCAACCAAAGTGAAGATAGAAAAATATATTCAATCGTCAACTTATGTGTATGATCAAGGAATTACACAATAAAGTAATAATGACTTTATGGGAAAAGGACATGCCATTGTATCATATTAATCGAAAGTAGAATATACAACTTGATCACCTTGATGTCGCAAGCTTCCTTTCAGTGGCTCTTGGTTCCAACACAGACACTTTCTCTTGGTTCCAAGATTTAGAACAAGTTCTCACCCTAGCTATGTAGCACAGTGCGAGAATGGGTCATTCTCGCACCCTAGGATATTAGCAACCTGTGAACTCTCTTCAAAAATATGTTTTCTGGGAAGAGATGAATGTCACTTTTCTCAGGAGAAAGTTCTTATGAGGAGCCTGAGTACACCATCATCAATATACCATCAATATTGACCAAAATCATGGGTAACAAGGACCAAATCTATTAAACATACCTAGATTTGTTCTTTCGAAGAAAAACAAATCCACTTATCTTACCTTTATCAGAGCACAAAGCTTTAAGATCTTACCTCTTCTCTTCAGATTGGACTTCTCTTCTTATAACAAATCTTCACAAATCAAGTAGATTATTGCACACTAGGGAAATAGGTCTTCGCACAAAGATTTTTCTTTTCTTTAGTTCCTAGCAATCACAATTTCAAGTCCAAAAAATGGAACCATTTGTTGGCACAGGGGCAGACCCAGGGTTCAATGTTTCAACAGTGCACCAACAAGACCCTAACTATCGGACCCTTCGGCAACACCTGTGAAGCAAATGAAGTCTCACACGGGGTAGAGGCAAGGGGGTTGCAGGACTCAAGTTTCTACAACCTAGCTGGGACACAGATTTGTTATTGCAATACTTAATAGAGCACTTAGAAATTTAACACTCATTAGTATTTACCTCTTATTCACATCGCAGGTAAAATCCTAATTATATAGCAGCGCAGTATTCAACAAGAGCTAACATATTCAACCACTTAGCACATAGAAACAGATCAGATCTAGCATTCATTCACCTTACTAAGAACTAAGCTACTATATCAGATGGATATAACATACATTAAGGTAACAACACTAAGCATAAATCACATCAGTCACACAAAGCAACCATAACACAGGATATGCGTGGTTCACCCCCAGCATGGGGCTACGTCCACCAACTCTTCTTCTTCTTTATTATCTTTTGTCAATATCCTTACATGCATAGAGCATCAAAACCAACTCTGCATAGGATAGGAGATCTATGTGCACCTCGCTAGATCCTCCTTCCCTGAGCTTGGCACATCACAGAGACTTTCTTACAATTACTTTCACTCAACTCTGCAAGTTCTCATCACATGGTATGCACATAAATAACTCAATCACATAGATCCAACTACTTACATTGTTTGCACTTAGCACAACATCACTACTTACTTACATCACCTAGCTCTCTATTTATACTTTACAAAAGGGGCCTAAGCATGGGTAAGACCCACGGGCCGACATCCCATACTTGTTACATAAACCCTAAACCCAAAAATTCCACAAAATGTGGTGATATCCCATTATCTCCACTTCGCCTAGCACTTCGTCTTCGACCAGCCCGTCGAAGTCCCAAAATTGGTCAAACATGACCAGCATTTCCACAAAACCTGGTCAAGGGCCAACAATTGGTTTGAGAAGTTAAATGGGTACTTCAATATGGAATGAGTGCACCTTTGGCTACCATTAAAGGGACACAAAAATATGATCAGAATTGATAGGGAAATATATCTAAAACATAATTCCACTGATCTAGAAACCCTAAACGAAACCTCATCAGTAGATTTCCCTGTGCTAGGAAATTATTCCTGTGATTCCTACTTCGAGAACTTCTCCCCTCTTTCATCTGATGTCCCTCTAACTCAAAACTCCGAAATGATTTTTCGAGAGGAATTGTCAACGGCAGCAGATGAAACCCTCTTCTTCCAGGAACTTGTGTTAGAAATCACAGAACAAACAGAAGGAAAAGAGGAAAGTAACAGGAAAGAGGAAGTTGAGACATTTTTCCCACAAATTTGGACCCTATATTTTGATGGATCTAAATCACAAGAAGGGTCAGGAGCAAGGTGTATCTTCATTAATCCAAAGGGAAAATGGCATTTCCTGTCATGTAGACTAGAATTCAAATGCACAAATAACATTGTCGAGTATGAAGCTCTAGTACAAGGGTTAAAGAAGGCCATAGACCTGAACATCCAAGAATTGAATGTTTTCGGAGACTCTAAAATCATTGTCAAACAAATAAGGAATACTATACATTGCAATTCTCCACACCTGAAGAATTACCAACAGGAAGTGCACAAGCTAATAAAACATTTTGAAGCTTTCAACATTACAGGGTTCCCCAGAGCGAAGAAAATTCTTGTTGATTCTCTAGTCATCGTTGCTTCAAGGATATCACCTCTAGAGGATTATGAAGCCTCTCGGTTCACTGTAGAACTACTATATAAACCCTAGGTTCCCAACAATATTTCTAATTGGAAGGTTTTTGAAGGAGACAAACAGATTATAAAATTTCTGACCAATCAAGACAATTTTAAAGACTTGGTCATTGATGATGAAGTATTCCAGGAACAATCACTGGAAAACGACCCTCATACAAACTAGTCGACTAACAAATCAAAGTCTCACATGATACTGAAGGGAATAGCTAATTTAGAAAACCTTTTTGACATAAAATAAATATTTAAGGGGTCAAAAAACGTGAAGACCGGTAATTCATGTCCCATGCATGAAACTATAAATCTTGGAACCTCAAAAAACCCAAAAAACATAAAACTCAGAAAGACTATATCTAAAGAGTAACGGAAGGCCTATATCAAACTCTTTAGATAGTATCAATGTGTCTTTGCATGGTCCTACCAAGATCGGAAAACTTATGATACCTGTATCATTCAACACACTATCCCATTAAAACATGAAGTGAAACCCTTCCAACAGAAGCTTTGAAAGTATAACCCTTCCCTGGAACCTCTCATGTGTCAAGATTTAAAGAAATTGTTAGATGCCAAGATTACCTTCTAGGTTAGACACTCTACGTGGGTAGAAAATTTGGTTCCTGTAAGAAAAAATCCTGGGGAGATCTGCCTATGTGTATATTTTAGAAACCTCAAAAGAGCTTCAAAAAAGGACAACTACCCAGTCCCTCCAATGGGGCAACTCATGCAGACCGTATTTGGCTCTAAGATTTTCTCCTTACTGGATGGCTTCTCAGGTTACAACCAAGTTCTAGTTTTAAAGGAAGACCGTTTAAAAACTACCTTCTGAACCAAGTGGTGAACTTTTTCTTATAAACGCATGCCCTTTGGGTTAATCAACACAAGAGAAACCTTCCAGAGGGCCATGGACATAGAATTTTGGGGGCTAATCAATAAGTGTGTGGTATCCTACTTGGACGACGTGACTGTGTATTCAAAGAATAGGGAACATCACATCCAACATTTAACCCATATTTTCGAAAGGTGTAGGAAATACAACATATCCTTAAACCCTAAGAAAACTACTTTTGGTGTCGAAGAAGGCAATTTGTTATGCCACATTATATCTTAGACGGGCATTCGCATAGATCCAGAAAAGATAAAGGCTATAACTCAACTTATGTTACCTCGCAACAAAAAATATATGCAATCGTTCTTCGGGAAAATCAATTTTGTGAGGAAATTCACCCCTGATTTCATGTAAACTATCAAACCCTTAAAAAAAATGATTCATAAAGATGTTGAATTTAAGTGGGATGTTGAACGGAAGAAGGCCTTTAGCAATATTAAGACAAAAATATCTCAATCCCCAGTGTTGCGAAATCTCGATTTCAGCAAAGATTTATTCCTCTATACTTTCGCCTCCAACCAATTGTTAGCCATAGTATTTGTTACACGTCAAAATTACTCACTTTGATAGTGTCGCAAGTGTCGTCATTACAAAGGTCGCAAGTGTCGCATTTTTCTCACAAGGTCGCAAGTGTCGCATGTTGCTCACAAGTGTCGTAAAGTGTCAAAGAAAGCATGTTGCCATGATGCCTATGTCGTTCCTATAACGACATGACAAAGACACTTGAAACACCTCAAACATCTAATTTG
>SNQJ01S0001012.1:324861-345608 GCA_010110895.2 Picea sitchensis | reverse complement strand
TTAAGGTTTCTTCTTCTAGTTGCATATCTTCTTCTCTAATCAGTTTCATAGGAGTACTAGAACATTCAAGATGATTTTCGTCGCTTAAGTGTTCTTCAATGACTGATTTTAAATATTGATTAGAGCATGAGTTACAAGAATGATGATATTCACCTTGATCCAGAAATGAATCTTCTTCCATACTGGTCAAAGACTGAAAATACAATGATTCAAAGGAAAAACCAATTTGGTTGTCAATAAGAACCTGGTCAATAGATTCTACCTCCCTAGCTTGTTCAACATTGTCAGAAGGATCCTTCTCTTCTTGCGAAGAGAATTGTTCTTGCAGTTGAGTGATAGGATTTGTAATTAGTTCTTCGTTCATGCTTGAATATGACTGGATGGAAGGGATGTCAGCATCACATAAGAGACTTAATGCAAATGACATGTCATCGAGATTAAATTTACAGAGGATATGATAGACTCTTGTCAAAAATTCTTCTGAATATGAATCGTCGTTGATTAGCGAAGTATGAAATTCTTCACATAATTGATCGAAATCATAAATTTCAAAAGAATCTAGAAACTCATCTACAAATTGAAACCAATCAAAAATGTGACATGCTGGAAAGGATTCAAACCAATGTTTGATCCGGCCTCTAAAAGTAAAAGAGAAAAGTTTTCATAAAACTCTTAAATTTGAGATGTCATGTTTGATGCATTTGCACCAAAACTTGTTAAGGTGGTCTTTAGCAGATAAATTGCCTCCACCATCAAAGGTGAGTTTGGACAAGCGAGAGATTGTCTCGTTGGGAACATTGGGTAAAGAGAAGTTGAAAGCATGTTCCAACACGGTGATTTGGGGAGCCATGGGGGAGTTGAATATATTTAAAATAAAGGCTCCTACAGGGCCAGCTTGTCAGTTGGCCCTCCTTCTAGCACCATTTGTTGAAGGGTGAAATTGAACGCTCGTCAACTGGAGGGGTGGATCTGGTCCGGGGTTGTCTAAATAACCCAAGCCGTTTGGGATGATCCACTCCAACTGGTTTAGCGGCTCCGTTGGCCGATCTAAGTCCTAGGAAAACGAAAGAAAAACTAAGCTAAAGAAACTAATCTAAGTAAAAAAAAAACAGCTACAGCAAACTATATACAAATCTAAAACATATATACAGTTTACTAACTCATATTATAGAGCAATCGTCCTACTTATTAAATGTTCAACTATCAATACAATTAAATCTCAATTACATATGTACAGTATTTACAGAATACAAATTTTAATCGAAATTTGCAAAAATCATGTGTAAATTGTCTTAGGACAGCGAAGCTGTTATTTTTTATTTTTATAATTTTTATGAGAAAGGAACAAAATGAAAGCTATCTAAGATAAACAATTAAAATAACAATCCTAACTTTAAATATGAACTATATATTTATCTAAACTACTGAGAATACTCAAATTTATTAACTATTAAATTGCAAATAACAAACTGACCTGAAGTAACGCTTCCTATTTGTCTTGTGCACAGTACTTGATTTAGCTATTTGATGGGAGAAATCCGCACCAGATTTTTCCACAAGATTCTTGTAAATAGGAAGCTGCAATGCTATTTGAATACGAATGACAGAACAAACAAGACATAAAACGACAGCAATCTTATAGTTTACAGATCATCACATTAGATAAATCCCAGTGTGAAGATTTGTACATAACCGTTCATTTAACTAAGAAGATAAACCTTCTATTCATTAAATTCAAACAGAGTAATTGTTGTGAGTAAAATGAGATACATCAAATATGGACAGAATTTAAATCATAACGCATTAACATGTAACAAATCTTGATATCTAAAGTAGTCAATAATTTGATTACAAATTAAAATGCACAGAAACTTGAACAAAAGTAAGATGAATTGAAGCTAAAGCCGTACAACAAATCCACTTCTATTCGAGCCTGTATAATCATATGTCCATAGTCTTTGTTATCCCAACAGTGATGGGTTCTTTACAAAAATTAATCAGTATATAAAGGCTACAGGGTGAAACATTCCCTGTGGGAATTATCAAAAACTGTTTGCAAAAAATATGGGAACAATCTCCCAAATCTCTATTTCTAACTAAGACTAACAACCTAAACCAAAACTATGTAAAAAAAAGCATGTCCTAAACTGCCACAGTAGATCCAATTCCCATTGAAATTTGTGTGTACCTGTAGATACACAAAAATACATGCTGTTCAGATTGTGTTCATTTGTAAAATCAAGAGAAATTCACATTTTATGACTAGCTAACAGAATCTCACGATTTTGTAGCTAGTCATATTTACAAACAAAATCGTATTAAATTAATCTAATGGTAACAGACATGTATGCTATCTATCAAGAAAATCCTTAATCACTAATTGAAAGAAAAGAAAATCATTCAAGCTTAAAACAAACCAAATCTTTTATGCCAATTCAGAACTAACGAAATCGTATTGAATCAATTCAATCGAAACAGACTATATTCTATTTAGCAAACAAAATCATTTATTCTAATTTAAGAAAGACAGAATCATGCTAAAATTTAAACAAAATCATACCAGCCATTGTGAAATCAAGTCGAATCATGATGGTTGTAGTTGCTTACACGTTTTTTTTTTCTTTTTAAAAAAAATCACATGTCCTGTAGATGTAAAACTTGTTGGCAGACTAGTTGAATATCCTTTGAATTGATCAAGGGTTCAACAAGGGGTGAGAGTATAGGAGGGGTAATGGCAGGACAAGTGAGAAGGGTTCCGAGGCACAGGCCTGGAGAAATAATAAACGTTTCAGCAAATACAAATAGACCAAAATGCACCTTTCAGCCACGGAGAAGATCTGATATTTGACCTCTAAAACACGAGCTATAACTCTTTAATAACCCAATTTCTAAGGAAACCTCCCATAATGAAGGTAAAGGGGCTAATTTCGGTTCTGGGTTTTCAAGGGTTTGATCTGATTCAAAACCGTTTGCCCAGAATCTCCCACGTAAAAACGTGTCTCTAGGAGACAATTACGTGGTTAGCCTAAGTAGTCTCCTCTGGCATTATCAAATCATAACAGAGTTTGGACACCATGGGGTTCAATTTTCACTACATGGGCCAGGAGAGAGCACACAGTGAGTAGGGTAAACGGTGAGCGGGCTGGACAGGGTAAACGCAGGACCAAATGCTCACAGGTTTCCCCAAAACAAACAGAGGTAGCCCGAGATATAAGGCGGGCATTAATGCCTAAGTGTGCGAGGGTGGTGGAATGAAATGAAACCATGCAAAACAATCATATTGATATGTACAATCGACGGTACCTTTGTAATTCAAATCATTCACATCACAATCCAAAGGTTTTGACCCAATATCAAATAGATTAATCACATACTCATCAAAAGCCATAACATATAACCAAAAGATTTTGACCAAATATCAAATAACTATTTGAAAACCATAGTGTTCATAACCAACAATTGACTCGTATGTTAAATCAACAATAGTATGTGTATGATTCAAAGAAACCACTACATCGACCATTGCACCATGGGTTTAATCACAATGTAAATGCGTTCTCATGAAACCATTGCACCAAGGAATTTGATCATCATACCACCATTGTATCAAGGATTCAATCACAATCAACAGAATATCATTGCATCACAAACTTATAAAATGAAGTCATATTAACAAACAATGCAAAGTGAGTAAAGGTTTGGTGTCTTGTCGACTGTGTGACCATTATTGAGTTAGAGGTGAAATGACCACATGAACAAGATTATTCGTAATAATCCAGTGACGATTTTAATGCCATCGACATGACTTCCAACTCAAGATTTTCACGCTTGCATTCGTGAAAATGAAAACGACAAGCAGATTTGAAAATGCACAAGATAATCATGTCGTTTTATTTAAAAGATTGCGACGAGTATTGAGGGTTCAAAACCCTTGTGTGGGCAGCTTGTAAGGAAAAGATAAAAATGAAAAATGGCTGCCAACGGGTAGTTACAAATTTCTACGTCATACCTTCCCAATCTATAGTGATGAGGCGCAGTTCTCCTTAAAGATACCAGTTGATAGGGGTTGTGTCCAATGTGTTGATGAATTTGTGCACCCACTTCTCTTGAGGAATGTTGCTACAGGATTCATCACAGATTTGCACATGGTCCTTCGGACAGCTTAGACATGTGTACCTAACTTCACAACCTTCTACTTTCTCTGAAAACCACGTTGTCATCAAAGTGTGACATTGTACCTAGTCTATAATGTTTTTTTTATGTGTCCCCCACCATCTTGCTGGGCTTTATTTCAAGGCCTCGTCCATTGCCAACAATATTTTTTATATTGGTACAATTTCTTCAAAGTCCAACAAGAATGCTTCTAAAAGATTTAGACCATCAAAGGTAGGAAAGTTACTTACTTTTGTGTCGATTCAGCGAACTTCTCTGGTTAATCTAGCACATCTCCTTGTGGATACTTCGTATATTTTGTTCTGCCAGTTCTCCAATGCTTATTCTGAATATTATGAACATGTGTTGTCTCTTCGCCATCTTAGGTTCCCATCCGCCATAGGATTAATGTAATCATGTTGTCTAGCTATTAATTTGTATATATTTTCTAGTTCATATGTGTGGTCTTCTTCTCTGATGGGTTCTATGTATCTCTGACCTTCATCGGGATCCAAAGGTGCAATGACCCTAAGGCCATATCCTTCAAACGTCATTCTTCTTTTCTTTAAATCAACTGGAATTATTGAAAGCCCAATCAATTCCTAACAGTGCAGGGTAAGGACAACTATCATCAACTATCTCAATAACCTCGAAGTCTGCAAACGTCCTTACTCCATTGATGTCCACAGGGACATGTTCCAATCTTCCAAAGGGGCTTATATATTGTTTATTAGCCATCCTAAGCCTGGTAGGGGAATAGATCAACTTAGGTTTTCCCATTAGTACCCAGGTCTGCTTCGTCATGACATTGACCTCTGACCCTAAGTCGAGGACCACATAGTCTATATCATACTCTCCAATTTGAGCATTCAGGTGTAGTTCCTTATTTGTCCTCCTCCTTTTAGAGACTTGGTGTACTACCCTATTCAGCAAGGGAACTATCTTTTCTAGATCGTACTGTCTGATTAAATTTTGGAGCTCTTGTACAACGCTTTCATCCTAAATCAAATTAATACAAGTATATAAGAATTTCATGAGCTTGCTTACCTCTTTTTCTTCTCCTGGAAGAGAATATTGATCGAATGCCAGAGGCATTCCACATTCTCTTACTTTTGGTTGTGTCTTCGATGAAGAACCTTGGTCTCTCCCGAATTTTTTTGTTTCCTCTTCAAATATTTTTTTTTCTTTCATCGCATCAAAAACTTGTGTCTTCTCTGCAGATTTCCTGACCTCTGATTCTTCTATAGTCTTTTCTTGGGTCACTCTGTCTTTTCCCATAACATCACCTCCTCTAGTGATAATAGCTACTCTAGGGTCCTCTCTATGAGGTTCAGCGTATATCAGTTGCACTTGCAGGTTCTACTGAGGTCCTCGTCTCTCCTGAAGTTTGGCTAGCAACACAGGACAATATTTGATAACATGTTCAAATGAGCTGCAGTAGTTGCAAGTGGTACAAGGGCTCTGAAATTCCCTTGCTAAGTGTCTTGGTTGGATGCAGTTGTAACAGATGATCTATCCTCAACCTCGACCCATACCTCCTCCTCTTCCTCTTCCTCTGAATCCACTGCGAAGGTTGAATTTTCCTCTTCCTGGGGAATTATACTACGCAGTGCTTCCTTCTTGATGTACTTTGCCTTGAATTTTGTATATATCCCTCGACCTTTCATGCATGAGGTCATAATCCCTACAATCCCTGTCATCATTTCCTACCGACTTACATAACATGCAATACATATTTGTGGGTGTCTGGACATATTTTTGTAGATAGTAACATTCACCAGGTTGATGTCGATTTCTACATACCTCGCATCAGGGTAGGGTAACTTGCTTCAATGGGCTCGGAGCTCTAGAGGCTAAGTATTCATGAAATAGAGGATAGTTTTCCTTGTCATGGCCCTCTGATTTGCATCTAATACACCAGATGTCTTCTCTTTTATCTTTTTCCCTTGTCTTTCTTCATATCTTCGACCTGTAGAGATAAGCTAGTTAGCTGACTCAAGATTTGACTCATACCTATGCTGGATTCTCCCATAGGGATTGATTCTAACTTCATGGACATATCCAATGCCTCAACCTACGAAGCAATATTTTGTAGCATTAGAGGAACTCTGATGTGTGGTAAGAGGGCAGAAATGAACCATTCCTTGTTCTTCTCATCTGATATCTAAAAACTCAGATGGCCTGTTAGGGTCTTAAATATCTTATCAAACTCCCACACAAGTTCAGCGATTCTCTGCTTGATTTATTTTAGTTCTATAATTCACTGCGACTCTAACTTAGGTTTCTTGAATTCAACAATTAGCTCAGTATTAATGACATTCAGCGATTTAGGTGCATCTCCTTGGACAAATTTCATGTACCAGCTCAGTGCGCGATCTCTTAGGGTAGTGCTAAACTGAGCTCATTTAACAGCTTCGTCGGTAATATTCTTAATACTCCATACAACTTCACATAAAAATCGGTGTTGATCGGGATCTTCGGATCCATATCCTCTAAAGGTGGGTAACCTCATCTCATCTTCCATATATCTTCCTAGGTTTCCTAATTGATTATGTGGTGGACTACTAATGACAGTGCTCAGAGCGCTCTGGTGACTTTGATTACTCGGATTTCTTAATCGTGTTGAAACAACAGAAGGAATAATAGTACTTACTTCAATAGTCGGAGCAGTTCCTGAAGTTTCTATCTATTCCCGGCAAGGTTCTTCAGCTTTCCCTTCCTCTGCCCTAGCAGATTCTGAATGCTCTTTGTCTATCAGATCTTCCTCTTCTCCACTATAGAAACCCACATCCATGTAGTTCTACTTAAATAGGTTCGCAAGAGGGACTTCTCTAAACACTCTCCCACTGCGCGTATGTCCAGCCTCTATGTCGTTGTCATTGCCCGAGTTCTTGAACATTAGCCTTTTCCAATCCGACCAAATACTGTATCTTTAGGATGTTCTTCTCATGCAATAGCATCTTGATCTTCAACTTCAAAAAGTGTAAAAATTTTCCTCTGGGTCCCTTAAAGAAATACCTCTCAGCTTCGCTATATGACTCTACTCTATCAACAACAAACTCGGTGATGTACCCTCCAATGGTGTTATCAAACCAATGATCTACTGCTCTTGACACGGCATTATCAACTCTCTTGATCTTCTTGATCAGTGCCAACATCCAAACCACAGGTGGTCTAGATATGATCTCAAATTGGGTGTCTTCTAACCTAGCCAGCCACTCGTATAACTCTTGATAAATTCCTCCAAAGAAAATCTCATGTATATCAGTAAAGATATATCTTCCCAGCCAATCCTTTGTACTAAGATTAGGGTTCTTGTTCTGGGCTTCAACAAAGTCCTTTTCTTGATCTTCTATCCACTTTTGAATCTTTGTCTTCGATGGGAACCACCTTGACATTCCCTCAAGAATATTCTAGTCCCGGAAACGAAACCATTTGTAGGCACAGGGGCAGACCCAGGGTTCAGCTCCAAGAGTGCACCAACGAGCCCTAACTATTGGCCCTTTTGGAAACACCTGTGAGGTAGATGAAATCTCACCCAAAGTAGCTATGGGGGGGTTGCAGGACACAGATTTCTACAACCAAAGGGAATACCAAGTGGATCCAATACAAGAACAACACAACATCTAGATATAAATTACCAGCTTAGATCTACTTCGCACAACTATCTTTCAGATCTAACACAACAATTCAATAATAGTATATCTATAAACAAGATAACACAACATCAATCACACAAAACACTAAGATATACGTGGTTCACCCCCCCCCTTTGGGCTACGTCCATAGAACTATGCTTTATATTATATTCAGATGAAAGCATACATTTCTTATCTGCACTCTTAGCTAGAAGATCCTCTCTCTTTCTCTCTTTTATCTTCTCTCATTCCTCCCTCCCTACTTACCTAGATGCAGGGTTGATCTTCACACCTATCTAAAGATCTTACAACACAGACTTCCCTTACTACTCAATGCTTCTCTCTCTCCCAACAATAATCGCTCATAGCAATGACAAACTTAGAACAAACCATCTTCCCTCATCTAGGTTCTTATTTATACATTACAATAGCTCACTGAAAGCCTTAGGCTAAAACCTAAGTGTCAAAACCCCAGATACCAAAACCCTAGGTGTCTAAAACCCTAGGTCAACTTGACCCACATTTTCAGGCCTTCGCTAGCTTGTCTTTCCTTCCTTCTCGTGCAGTGCTCCAAAGCATCCAACAGTGGCTTTTTTCGCTTGTTTATTTTTCCACGATCTGTCTTCCTTGTTGATCTATCATCTTCGATCTCCTCGTCCAACAGCTTGCTTTCTCTTACTTCGCTCTATCTTTTCTGCTATTCTTCTCACTTCGACCCAGTATCATTCACTGTGTCTTCCATGCAGTTTGCACTTCGTCTTTTCTACCTTAATATTCGCTCACTTCCATACCCAAGGGCCAACACCATTCCTCTTACTCATGTAAATGAGAAGGTGGTAATCCAATTCATAGAACAACAATTAATCATAAGGTTCGGTGTCCCTTCTATCCTTGTTTTTTATAATGCAACTTGCTTTTCTTCCACCCTATTAACAGAGTTTTCTCTAGACAAAATAATCATAATTAGATACTCCTCAAACTATTATCCACAGGGAAACACAGTAGCAGAATCAACTAATAAGAACTTAATAAGGATATTAAAGAGAACGGTTGAGGACAACCATAGGAATTGGCATAATGCACTTCATAATGATTTGTGGGCCGATATAGTTGTTAGTGCTCTGTAATTTGCCTAAGGCTGYAAAGGCAATCACAGAGGTAACCTCGAACCACTTCGAGTCTTGGATCTAGCCCTCCAAGACTCAGAGAGGGATATCTATTTTAGATTTAACTTGGTTTGTAAGGGATGGATTTTATGCTAGCTATGAAACTAATGAAAATATGGAGTTTTTTATTTTAAAATGGTTAGTTTGGGACAGCAAGGATGGCCATTGGGAAAATGGGGTCTGCGCTTAGAAATGTGGTTGATTTCTCAGATCTAGACAAAACTTTTACACAGGGMAAGGTAGAGGATGTCTTGGATCGAATTGAGTTTTAATGGTGTCGATTTTAGGAAGAACTAGGGGAGGAAAAAATCCAAGAAAAGGAGCAGCTAAGAATTCTTGAACTGGGCTTTAGCAGAAAACATAAAGATTATCAAATAATCAGATGCAAAATATCTGCTAATAAATTCTGCTCTATTACTATCATTTGATAATGAGAAGTTGAAAACAAAGTGGAAAGAGGATAGGAAAATACTTTAACAGAGGAAAAACGCCACCAATACATCCGCACAGGAATCCTGTGAAAAGCTTTTCCTATTACTGATCAATCATTAAAAATTACATAAAAAGTTTCAGGCCAAACATAGCCCACTGTCCAGCAAAAAGGGAAAAGACTTCAAGTCCATCCAAAAGAAAAACATTCTACTGCTGAAAACCCTCTCACACAGGTCGAAACCCTCTCCTCTCAGCCCAGTCGAACCCTTTTTCTGCCTTTTACAGGTGTATAAATAATAAAAATTGATATCTGTCCTCCAAGACTCGAGCTCTACCTTTGTTTTCTGAAAATAGAAAACAGTTACCAAGATATACACATGTCAATTGTCATCTAAAATTAATCGAACAGTAAACTAAAGGGAAATTTACAATTGTAACAGCTACCTCGACATCTGGCATATTGGTAGATGTTTAAAATTCGTTGGCGAATAGACTGAACACTGGAGGTTTGTTGGAGACTGGCTGGAAAATGCCACTTGTGTTCCGCTAATAACCAAAACGTTGAACAGATTCGCCACCTGATGATGACATGCGCCTAAAAAGTTGGACAATTGGTTGATATGAGGATCTTGATATGGTCTTCAGTTATCGAATTACTGCCACATGCCCTTGACTGCCAGCTGCATTTGAAAGGTCTCCTCACAAACGGGATACTCTTCCACCTTTGTTTAAACATGCTCTGCCACCTGTGTACTGTTACCTAAATATGTGGACATCAAGTTGAATTGGTCGGGTTCCCTGTTTGCCACTAACCTCAGCATCTAAGTTTAATTGATCGCTATAAATGCACACGATGGTCTCTCTGACCCAAGAAGAAATGAGCATAATCCACTCTATATATCAATAGTGTTCTCACCAAACAATAAAGTAACTATCAAAGGCAAAGGGTACCCTTTATTCACCAACACCATCATTATGAGTAAAAGCTATCAGTGAATCTCCCATGGGCAATTGGATATGGAGCTACAGAACAAAAAAAATGAAGAAATGAAAGATGATAGTTATGGCAATGATTTAGCAATTGAATTTGATTCGAATTTGTCTAGTGAGAGAAGTAAAATATATTGTTCATATAAGCGAATCATTGATGTGGTGTGATCTAACACGGAAATGGGAACTTTACACCAGACAAATGCCAGCAAGATACAACCAAACTGCAGATCCCAAGACTGCTAAGACATCATAACACTCTTCTTAATCTTCCTTACCAACTTCCCAAGCTATGTAGGCTTAAATCTGGAAGAATCCAATCTTCTAAAGAAAAAAGTCCAACAATTCCTAGAAGACTGTCTATAAGACCAGAAATCTCGACCTTCTCCCAGGTCATATTAAAGTGATCAAACCCAAAGTTGTAGTAGTTTTTCATCCAAGCAATGTCCAACCAATCATAGATGATAACTCCCACACGACACAGTTGTAACAGGTAGATGGGATTGATGGTCTTTCCCTCTTCTAGCAACATTCCATCCAAGTAGACACGAGTTGTTCCATTAAGAGCACCAGATAAAGATGTAACACTCAGCACCCAACTTTCAGAACTGTTCTCATGCCCCTGGAATTTCTTTTCAGCAATCATTTTCTACAGGATCCTGACCACTTGAACACCAACAGAGTGCCCAACAAAGTGTAACGGATGATTCTCGTCCCATTCAGGATAACGGCCTTGCTCATAAGTTTTGTCGAAGCGGGGCATGGCCATACTGGTCACTGTGTTCTTCTCCATAATCTATCGTTCCACCTTTTAAGTAGAAAATCTCCCGAGCCCTATCATAAACGCTTGTCAGAGAACCCAAATCAGGAACAAGCACACGGTCATCCTTCTTATTCATCGCCTAGCCAAAACTTGATACATAACCCCTGGTCAACACCTGGGCACACAGGGTGATTCTGCATTTTTTATTTTTAAATCTTTGGGAATGAATCCCACATTCATGAAAAGGAAAAGTAAATGAGCTTTCATATATGTCAATAGCCACAATGCAATTTGGTGAAGTGAGCCTGAGGCTATGTTTAGATTTTGGTGTTGGTGATGGCGCTGGCTTGTGTGATTGTTGTTGGTTTGTGAAATGGTGCTTACCCTTGGTGTTGGCCCTAGGCCAATATAATTTTTGCTAAAAATATTGTCAAATTTTTACATAAAATTCTGCATAAAGGCAAAGGCCGAGGGGCCATTTTTTTGCTAATTTCACCAAACATAGATAAAAAACCCAAATTAGGCTAATGAACCCAACTTTGCATTTACCCCCAAGAATCAATTTTTGCCATTTCAAAACACTTCACAATTTTTTGCTAAAAATGCACCAGAACTCGCTTCGAAGCTTGCGCACAAGCACTCATCTTATGCTTGGTTAGTGTCGAGCGCTTTCTGCTACCTTCTCCATGCGTCATGAGCGAACACATATGCCTAAAAAAGAGAAATATTATTCATAACACTGATTCCCTATTATATAGGGTTCTAACAATAGTCACACCCAAGGAAGCTATTGGGAATTCCCCATACTTTCTAGTATATGGTCAGGAATCCATTCTCCCAAATGAGCTTTATCTTCCATCTCTTCAACTTGCCCAAGATTCTAGAGGGGAGCCCTCATCAGTCATACAACAGAGAATTGACACCCTGCTCATGTTAGAAGAAGAAAGAAAGAAAGCTAAATCAAATTTCATAGCCCACCAACAGATAGTTAAAAGTTGGTTTGATAAACAAAAGGCTAAAGAGAATAATTTTGAAGTAGGAGACCTAGTCCTAAAGTTGGACAGAGAAAATGAGCCTAAAGGAAAACATTCTAAGTTTCAGAACCTATGGCTCGGACCTTTCCAGGTGGTCGAGAAGATTGGGTTAGGCACATGTTGACTGCAAAATCTGAGGGGAGAACCTGATGCTCTCCCAATGAATGGCCAAACCCTAAAACAATATTTTCATTAATATATATATATATATATATATATATATCTTTTGTGTTATTCTAGATATGTCGTTTTATCTTTTGCATTTACACATTTTTGTTTTATCTTTTGCAATTGTTCTTCTGATATTTTGAAAGATTGTGTTTAACAAGAAAATGGTTGAACTCAAATCATGTGACATAGAGAACTCTATTCCTAACTCATCACTCACATACAAACACAAAAAACGTTGAGAAACCTGTGGTTGTTTCAAGAGATTATTTATCTAACTTACGCAGATGAACAACTTTGGAGAAATGCGGAAGTGTCTACTTAGTGGTCTGGTAAAAACCTTAAGGGAAAGAAGGTAAGTTGGAATGACTGCATGCACCTTAGAGACAGATCTAGTGAGTTTCACCTTGACCATCTCATTTTATGAAAATAACAAACGTCCTCCTCTCCTGCTTGCTCAGGGCATTCTGCCGAAATAAAAGTCAACTATATCGAATGAGCGCACAGTAGGAGAGGGTATGCAGATATCTTCATCAGGGCTATGGACACTTGTTGGCAGCGGAGCAAGGTCTGTGACATTGGGGTGACTCCATCAGGATTATGGATGCTCGTTGGCAGTGGAGCAACACCATAGAAAATGAATAAGGGTGAATAAAAGGCCTAGTGCCAGTGAATTCTTTACTGGAATCTTTTCAAAAGGAGGCATGAGTAAAGGTTACAGGAAAATAAGGTGGAATAAAGGTTAAAAAACCCCACAGGCAGGTCTGGATGCATCAACCAGGGAAATTCCAAATGCAAGGGTAAAAGAGGCTCTAATGAAAAATGGATAAGTTCCTAATCAACTTTTCCATTAACTGAGCCCGAGTAAGGAACAGAGTTTCGGCTTTCACCCAGTAAGTTTTCATTTGTTGAGCACTCAACACACCCTAAAAATCCTATGTCAAATTTTCACTTTTTAGGTACCACTTAACCTTTGCACTGTCTGAATTCAATCTTCTTTTGAGAATTGTTTTGTCTTTGCTTGTTCTCTTAACACTCGTTAGTTATTCAAGTTTGTTCAACTTTGTGAAAATCCATGAATTAAAAGGGTTTAACACTTACATAAGGAATAAACAACCAAAACACTTCACCTGACACACTCAAGATTCAGCATCAGAAGGAATTAAGAGGTAAAAAATAATCACTCAGAAAAACCTTAATCATTGAGCATCGATCTCCACCAATATCGGTGAAAATAAGTTTTGTTTTCATGACAAGTATCACATACGGACCTCGTCGATAGTCAATCGCCTTCAGCATCGGTAAAGGGAAAAGGGAGTAAATGTTAAGGAAGAAAGAAACAATATCATCGATAGCTGATAGTCGACTCGCTTGTCGGAATTGGAGAAGACTGAATCACGATGAACATTTCGACCATGATAAAGAGTTTTCTTCGATCACCAATTCCTGAAACGTTTTGGCATTGGGAGTTTTAGAAGAAGATACTCCCAAGAAAAACATGCAACAGTTTTATCCCTGATCGTCGATTCCCGATACCTTTTCGGCATCGACAAACCCAGGTTTATTTTAGAACGCACAACTTGAAGAAATCCCAGACTCTGACTGATATGTGCAAATTAAGTCACTAGTCTTTAATGCCACATGTCTTGGCCAGACTGGAGAAACCGTACAGTCTACATCAACCCCGAGTCACTTTTGGTTCCGCAGGTCCAAGTCACACCTCCGAGTCAATTTTCCACATCAGCACCGTAGGATGTAATCAATCGGCGCCGGAGGTTTTCGGCAAAAGGATATCAACGAAAACATCCATAGCACATGACCGATCCCCAATCCACCCACTGAGAAAGCGACACGATGGAACATTTTAGCGCTAGATATGATTAGATTTTAGGCATTTAAGGAGTTAATTAATACAAAATCTCGCATTAGTTGATACTTCGTGTGTGAATCAAAACAGTCATTTGAAATTTCCAATAGACCACATCACCCTTCGCACCTCCGCCTTCGACCCACGATGAATTTAAGTTGCATAGATTTGGCGGCAGATTGGTTTTGAATTCCACTCATCACCCGAATTAAATGGTTGATACGACAAGGTAAGCTCTTCTCCGGTTTAAATTCTCTTCGGCTATTGTAAATGAAACCATTATGTGCGCAAAGGATTTTCAGATCACCCAGAGAAGTGAAACGAACGATTCAAAAGATGCAGCGATCCCATGAGTATAAAATAACTAGGTTTAGCGAGTTTTACAGGTATGTACCAGTCTGTGGATTTTTCATGCTTACACTTCACATATATGTATTTATCTTGTGTGGATTTATATGCCGTATCTAAAAGATTTATTTTGATTATAGGAACAATGCCTCCAATAAATCCAACCACTAAGTGATCTCCAAGGGCACCCAAGATGAAGGAACCAGAGGTAGGAGAAGGCTCTTCTCCAGGGGAAGCGAAACAATTAGAATTTTCTCCAAGACCAGAACTGGTTGTTAAGACATCCACAAAAAAGGTTTTCGTTCAACCTCCATCCTTCAGAGACACAAAGGAAAGCACAGGGACCAAGAAGGAACTCCCACATTGGGGAGAACTCTTCAATAAGATCAGTCGAGAGGAATTTCTGGAATACATACCACACAGTGACCCAGATGTGATAGCGCTCAACGACCAGGTATTCCCGAATATTCGATGGTCATACCTGCACATGGTAGAAAGAAGAACCTCATTTTTTCCTTGTATATAACTGTTGCAATGGCTCATAGACCATACAGACACATAGAAGTGTCTAATCAACGATGACAATGGTGGGTGTGTCAGATTTTTCCTTCTGTTGGAGGTCCAAAAGTATTACAAGATTAGAGACCTAGAGGAGTGACTGAACACTGATTTCGTCTTGAAATTCTATGATCGCCACGACACTATTCGGGTAATGGCCTCATGGTGGCAAGAAGATAAGAAATACATGAACCGGAACTCTAGCTGATACCAAACGACCAACCTATGAGAACCATACATCTTCCTAATGGCTCTCATCTGTCAGTTGTATGGGGGGAGAGACTACTCCATATTTTCTAAGGCATGGATTCCTTTAGCGTACACAATAACTATTTTTGGGAGTAGATTCAACTAGGGAGACATCATCTCCAAGCAGTTGAGCATCTGCATACAACAGGATTGGATGCTGAAAGAAGGGGAGACTCCAGCCTTCTACATGGAATCATATTTGTTGGATGTCATGTGTGCTAGAAACGTCTTCGTTGTCATGAACCTAAGATGGAACATCGCAGAGCTCCCGACCCACGTATATTTCATCATCTTATGGGAGAACAGGTATAAAAAAATCCTACTCCCTCATTTGCAATGAATTCATCGCATGCATCTATTTTATTCTTTTCAAGAAAGAATGTCTTAGACTATCACCTGCGGCCAAAAATGTGATATCAAAGGTCGACCATTGGTATCTGTATGAACAAGATACCTACATTAGGGTATTTGGGGCCACCGGAGCACCTCACCTCCTACCATCACATGTCCTTGGTTGGCTTGTGGTGGAAGAGATCTGCTACCAGACCATCCTGCAAGGTTACAACGCTACCCTGGTCAAAGATAAGAAGCGAGTGTTCATACCTTATGGATTCCATGTAGGATTCTACCTAGTGAAAGACATTGCTCAAGCCAAGCAGGAAGGGTTGAACCAATTAGAATTTTGATTCCAGGCTGACCGATTCCGCAAGCACGACCCAAAGGGTCTAGTCTTGAAACATGCTTCTCAAGTGTCATCCTACTGGCCATATGCCCACAAAAAATTCGAAGACGAAATCTTCACAGAAAATTCCTAGGATTGGGATGAGGTGGTGGCATGGATGGATGATCCCAAAATGACCAAGTTCAAATCCATGAGTCTCTATGAACAAACAAAAACCATAGAACAATCAGCTCAAGAGGCCCTCAGAGCCAGGGAAGAAATGATAGCGGTCGAAGTAGTAGTTCCCCAGGTAGCGGTTGAAGCAGCAGAGATTCCCCAGGTAGCCCCGGTGCAAGGTAGAGGTCTCCCCATGGATCAATACGTGTGGGAGAGGGGGTTACTCATGTTAGAACATGCACAGTGGATAATTTATCTGTTGCAAGATGAAATGGACCTCATAAATATGACAAGGCTCCCTACAGACAACCCGGATGGAAGCCAGACGGGCCCAAGTGGCTCTGAATTCATAAACATTGATGAAATTACTCGGTTAGATGACCCTAAATTCACAACGCCACCGGCTCGATCGCCGACGAGTGTTTCGGGTCACCCAGAGATATTTGAAACATTAGGGAGGACCAGCGCATCAAACCCCTTAAGCAAGCTAATAAAATATATGATGATGATGAGAGCTCAGAGGTATCCCTTGTGACCTCCGTACATATCAAAGAGGAAAAGGAGCCAGAGAAGACATCTTCCCCTGTTCATGACTCTCAGATTCAAGGGCTCCCATAGAATGAACAAGAAGTTGAGAGAGTCTTAGACACTGATCTGCCCAATTTACCAGAGACCCAAGCGTACAATTCGAAGGATGAGTCAGGGTCGAGAAAACAAAATGAAGAAGCTCCACAGCAAGAAATCGGCATCTTAATAGCCAATGATCAAGTAAGTATCGAGCCTACCTCCGATGCCTTAATTTCAATTCATACTCAACCCCCATATGAGTGCAAAAAAAACTTCAGGCCCTCAAAACATAGGGAGGAAGTTCAAGAACCCAGTCTTGAACAAGTATATACCATCGGCAGTCTGGGGAATACACTCACCTAGGGAGATCATCAAATTATTGAACCTGTGGACAAAGTAGCCAACATACATTCCATCTCTTATGATCAAAAAAGGAAATTTATCGTCTAGAGAACCACCAAGAAGAGGAGGATCACTCTGGATCACTCCATCCTCATCACCACAAAGGAAAATCTGATAAATATAGATCACGCCAAGACATACGAACTCATCAATGCATGGATGGAGATCACAGATGCCACCATAGACAAAGCTAAAGGAGATGAAGAGGATTTGGTTGTTTCTCTAAAGGAATTGGAACATTTGCACCACTTGGCGAAATACTACCAAGACACCACACATGCCGCAGTGTAACTAAAGAGCGAATTGAAGAAAGCCTACAGCAAGTTTACAAATGAATGGCACCTATTCACTGTAAGGATAGTTGATCTTTAGGAAGACTCCCTCATGGCACTTACTATGTGCAAAGATATGGAGAGGTGGTATGAGAAAGCACAAAAATTCATGGAAAGAATCGAATATATCAGTGTGGTGAAAAAGGGATGAGACACTGAAGAGCACAGAATCTGAGTGCTAATGGAAAGTAGTGTCGACCGCATAAGGAAATTGACCAAGTATTGGGTTAAAAAGTCCCGGGAACCACACCGAGAAATTCAATAAAAATGGGCCAAGTGCGAGAAAAGTTGGATCAAGATCAATCAGGTAATGAAATACATCGGACTCCCCAATTTTGTCACACTCGATGACTCTGTGGACTTGCGTGATATATTCAAGTCACACATCGAGCAAGACTCATCATGGGCCGAATAAATAGAAAAGATGGCAGACACCGTGCTAGGATAGGTGCGACAGTTTATAGAGCACCTAATCAAAGCTCAAGCTATGTTGCAATAGTTAAGTACCAGTATAGTCAAGTTTCAGGAACAAGCATTGGAGATAAGAGATGTTTATTCAGCCCCAATGGAACATCATATATTCTTGTATGCCAACACATGCGAGGATCTATTCATCAAGTGGTCGAAGTACAAGAAGACTCACCCACTTAAGTGATATCTTGAGATGACTCTTAGAAAAAATGATAGAAGAAAGCGCCATGTGGCGAGTTCGTTTCACTTAGTAGTACTTTAGTATTTATTTTTAGTTAATAGTACGTTATAAATAGGAGGATTGACCTATTAGAAAAGGTCGATGGTTGATGTAAAGACCCTCATTTTTGGTTTTGTTAAGAACTATTTTGAATTTGCCTTTAATTGAGAAGTCCTTTTGGGACGAGAGACAAGTTTGTGTTTTCATCAAGTGCGTGTATGATTGGATGTGAAGAAGAAATATTTCTTATTTTGTCTCATGAATGGATGTTGTAACGAGTAAGAGATACTAAATATGTTGATAATTTATATGATCCAATGTTTTACAGTTCTTGTATTTAATGATGAAAATAAATCGTGTGTGTTATTATGTGATTGATGATCAGAGTTGAGTGAATTATTTTACTTTTCATCGTTTATTGCATACATGTTTTCTTCTGATAAATTGTATCTCAGTCAGTAATCGGGATACTCGTACAGTTAATGTATTAGTACTAGACTTGTGGTAAACAACCACTATCTGCATGCTAGAGTGAAAGGGTTATTCCAAGCTCAGCCTTTTCTCCAGTAGTTAAGTTTGTTCCCATTTTGTCACTTAGTTGGTTTATATTGGATTCATCTTATATCATTCCTACCTAAGAAAAAATACAAAAAGAGAATGTTTGAACTGAAGGAGAGAGAGCCTTCACAAGGAAATGTAAATCCCATCGATTATTTTGGTCGAATCACAATATCTGGAGAACCATTCCACTATTAAATGCTACAGAGTCTAATTGGGACTCGGTGATGGGTTTGGTTCCTATTGTTGAGTTTAATGGATTTAGGACCCCTCAACACAATCCTCCCCCCTTAGGAATCAATGGTCTCCATTGCGTTGAGTGACCCCATCAGGTGAGGAAACTTCTATTGTATTTGGCCCCGGGTGAGCCACTTTCCTTGTTGTAGGAGTTTCCCTTCCTTGACAACCCAATAAAGTTGGATCCTATGTTGGAGAGTTCCCTTGACCTATATGTCCATTATCTGATCAGTGGATGCTTGTTCCATGCAGTCAGGGTTGAGATTTATTGGTGTGAATTGTTCTGTGATCTCTGAGGTGTCCAATAATGGTGGAAAATATGGCCGAAGGAGGTCCACATTGAACACTGGATGCAAGCCAAGGAAGGGTGGTGTGTTGAGCTCAAAATAATTGCTACCCACAACCTTGGTGATAGTGTAAGGCCCACAACGAAGTGGGAGAATCTTCTGATGGGGTCATGTAAGGCGCTCTTTCTGCAAATGTAACCAGACCTTGTCTCTCACCTGAAACTGGTGTGGGACCGTTGATCATGTCATTGCTTGTACTTAGCATTGGCTTTCTGCAAAATCTCATGGACTTGTTCATGGATGTGTTGAATCCATTCAATGAATCTAGTGGATTTTTTAGCCTTAGACTAAACATGGGAAGATTCTTCCTATGTGGTTGCAAGAGGTAATGTAACATCAATGGGACCCAAGGGTTGGAATCTTAACCCCACCTGAAATGGGCTATGGTCGGTGGAGCTATGGAGAGCCATTTTGTAGTTGTGATTAACATAGGGAAGACTCTCATCCCATGTACATGGATGCTTATATTTGTACATGTGCAGTATGTGTACAATAATCTGATTGAACATATCTGTCTGGCCATTAGTTTTGGGGTGGAAAGAAGTGGATTTAGTGAGCTTCGTGTCTAACAGTGAGCAGAGACTCGACCAAAATGTTGTCCTAATCTGAGGTGATGGTCTGTGGTATCCCAAAATGGACCCACACTCATTCAAAGAATATCTTGGTAGTATCTACCATTTTTATTCTCTTATTGCAGGTTGTGATAATGGCCATCTTTGAAAACCGATCAACCACCATAAATACACAATCATTGTGGTGCTTGGTGGATGGAAGGTCAGACATGTAATCCATAGAGATGGATTCCCAAGGCCTCTCGGGAGTAGGAAGAGGGGTGTATAAGCCTTGCTTCTTGATGGTTATCTTGGCAATGGCACAAGAAGTGCAATATCTCATATACATGTTTACATCTTGTCGAAGTTTTGGCCAATAAAAATGTTTTTGTAGAAGGGCCACAGTTTTCTCCACGCCAAAATTTACTTCCATCCGACTGTAGTGAGCCTCCCAAATCATCTTTGCATGCTCACTTGTGGGAACAAATAGGTGGCCCGGATGGCATAACAATCCATCCTAGATGTGAAAATCCGTGGCATTTTCTTGTTGGATCATGTTGTCATTGATGCCAATGGTTTGTCATTGATGCCAATGGTTTGATTACTTGGGAGATTGTTGGATCATATGTCATTGATGTAAATGGTTTGGTTTGATTGATGTCATTGGTTTATGTCAAGTAATTGATTGATATGATTCCCTTGATGAGAATGTTATTTGTCCAAGTGGAAACCAATCGATGCAAAGTTAAACAAATGGATGAACTCCAAAGTGGTCCCCTTATGGTGAAAGCCCTCACGGGAAGACGCTTTGCGGATTGAGTTATCCTAGAAGAATGGTTGGAGGACCCATGCTCTCATT
>SNQJ01S0001012.1:303618-324851 GCA_010110895.2 Picea sitchensis | reverse complement strand
GTGTGGTAGGTGTGTCCAACATTTCTTATGTACCCAAGAGCCAATAGGTGGTGCCGAATTTAGGGTCACACTAATAAAGTTGGGGCTACTCAGATTCCTCGTGCCCATAGGAATGGAACACTGTAGTGAGTGCAACAACGGGAGGGCGACTGAGGCAGTTAGCGACATGATTTGTGATCCTTGTTTTATACTTGATGTTGAGATGGAACTGATGTAGGTATGTGGACCACTTTTGATGGCAGTATTTTTGCAACTTCCCTTGTGTCTGTATGAATTGTAGAGGCTTGTGATCAGTGTGGATTGGTGTCTCCTTTCCCATAATGTAATGTTTCCATTGACGGAGGGCTTGCACAATAGAATAAATTTATTTGTCATAGGTGGGGTGTTTTTGGACAGTCTCTGAGAGTGTCTCACTATGGTATGCTACTGGATGACCATGTTGAGTGAGAATTGTGCCTACAGCATAATCAGAGGCATCAGTCTCAATCTCAAACAATTGTTGCAGATCAGGTAAGGAGAGTATTGGAGCTTAGCACAAGCGATGTTTAAGATCATCAAACTCTTGTTGTTGTGCTTGCCCCCATGTAAAATTTTCCTTGCCACCACCCTTGGTTACTTGGATAAGGTCCCATGCAATATGGGAGAATCCCAACATGAACCTTTGGTAGAAGTTGGAAAGTCCCAAGAATATCTAAAGCTCGGTTAGTGTGGTGAGGGATGGCCAGTCATGAATGACATGGATCTTAGATGGATCCATATGTACCCCATGCTCATCAACAATGTAGCCCAAGTATTGGACCCTGTTCATGCCAAAGGAAAAAAATTTCAAGTTGGCATATATCTTGTGCTGCCACAGAGTGCCCAAAACCTGTTGAATATGTTGCATGTGCTCCTCCCAAGTTATCTTGAAGATGAGGATGTCATCTAGATATACCACCACAAAAGAGTTGGTGAAGGGTATCAATACATCATTCATCAATCTCATGAAAGTTGTTGGTGCATTTGTTAAGCCAAAGGGCTTGACCAGCCATTTGAAGAGACCTTATTTAGATTTGAAATTTGTCTTCCATACATCAGTTGATTTGATGGGAACTTGGTGGTATCCAGACTTTAGGTCAATCTTGATTGAGAACTTTTCCCCCTTTAGTTGGTCAAGAAGGTCATAAATTTAAGGAATTGGGTACCGGTTCCTAAATGTGATTTTGTTTAATTCTTTGTGTTGGCATAGGGGCATATCTAGGGTTCAACGCTTCAACAATGCACCAACAAAAACCTAACTACCGGCCCTTTCGAAAACACCTGCGAAGTAGATGAAGTCTCACCCGAGGTAGAGGCAGGGGGGTTGCAGGACTCAAGTGTCTAAAACCTAGCTGGGACACAGATCTGTGATCACAATACTTGACAGAGTACTTATCCAATAACATTCATTAGTCTTTAAACCCTTTATTCACATCGCAGGTTAAAACCCTAATTACATAACAGCGCAGTATTCATAAAGATTTAATCACATCTAACCATTCAACACATAGCATCAAAATAGATATAACCTTCATTCATATTATTAATCACTAAGCTACTACATCAGATGCATCTAACACACATAAATATTATATCACTAAGCATAAATCACATCAATAACATATCAAACACATTGCACAAAGAAACCACAACACAGGATATACGTGGTTCACCCCGAGCATGGGGCTACATCCACCAACTCTTCTCCCCTTTTATTAGCTTCTTCCAATCTTCTTACATGCACAAAGCCAAAAAGCCAACTCCACATAGGACAGGAGATCTACGCGCACCTCACCGGATCCTCCTTCTGAGTTCGATCCAAGCACAAAGCCTTACATAATTCCTTGCAATCACTTGCACTTAACTCTGCAAGTCTTAGCACAGTCTTGGCACAAAGCCAACCAATTATGCACTAAGCCAATTTGATCACATAGATCCAACTACTACTTCTTACATTACTTATCTATCTATTTATACATTACATAAGGGCCCTAAACATGTGTAAACCCATGGTGTGACATCCCATACCCGTTACATAATCCCTAAACCCAAAAATACCGCAAAAGGGGGCGAGATCCCACGATCTCCACTTCGCCTGGGCGCTCTGTCTTCGACCAGCATGTCGAAGTCCCAAAAATGGTCAAGGTCCAACAGGCCCCCAACACTCACCTATGACTCATCCCGAGTCACTCTGATCTGGGCAATTCTGCTTTGAAGGCCTCGAGCTTCATCGACATGTTGCTTTTCCAGAGCCTCATGCTCGGTGAGCTCCTGAATGACTTTCTTGGTGATAGGTCCTTCCAAGCATTGTTCCACTGTGGTAACCACTTGTTCCAGTTGAGCACCTTGTCCTTCAATCTCTTCAAAAAGTGTGTAAGCTTCATCCTGCACCAGCTGGAGTCTCTGGGTCACTTCTATGACTCTACTCTGGATGGAATTGACCTATTGTTGAACTGTGTGCACCTCATGTGACCATTTCATATTCTCTATTGTTGATAGTAGCTTCAACTGTTCTTGTATTGTCGATGCTTGTTTCTTTTCCTCCTGGAGTTGTGACCCCAGTGTCCTCAATTTCAGGTCTTCTGCAAGGCGCTCATAGGTCTGTGCAGTTCGGTTACTTAATTTCTTGCATTCTAAAGTCAATGCCTTGATTCTTTTGACTGCACTCCTGGCAGTTTATTCCCTCTGGTCTTGCACTTCTTGCGGAGTTCTTTCCACTGCTTGTAGTTCCAGTTCTGCTACTCTTTCTTGAAGCTACTAAATGGATTCAGTTAGCTTCCCCACTTGGATCTCCACTGTCTCTTCTTCCATATGGGCCAGACCCGACACAGAGCGAAGTTCTCTAGTGACTGCTTCTTTAACTCCCATCTTCTCCGCGAGCAGCTTTTCTTTTTCTTTCTATATCTACTCTCTGTCCTTTGTAAACTTTGTATGGAGGTCATCTTTCTCTTGTTGCACAACCCAATGCTTCTCTAGGGATTCCTCCTTTTCTTGCTTCAATGCCTTTGTGGCATGTTCTTTCTCTTCCTATACATGACGAAGGTGAGCCTCTGTCGCATCTGCTAATATGCGAAGTTGGGAAGGCTCGTCTCCCACTTCTATACCTTTTGATAATGATGGCACAGTAGACACTGCGTGACTCTAGTAGAAGGCTTGTTGTACCCCTTTCATCTCCACCTCGATCCTAACATACATTGTCTCCTGCTTTCCTTCGTTTCATTACAGAATATCCTCCGAAGTGTCTTCTATAGCTATGATGATGAGATCAATATAATCCACTGTAATCATAGTCTGTAACTGGGGCTTATTGTCTCGTGACTTCTTTCGCGTTGAGGGTTTCTTTGGAGAAAACTTTATTTTCTTTGACATCTCAGCCTCTGTAATTGGGTCTTTCAGCAGTGTCACCTCACCCTATTCTTTCTTGTATTCTTCCTTTTTCTCTTCTTGATTCACTTCGTCACCTCCTCCTCCTCCAGGTGAATTGAACGCATTTTCCTCTGATGTGTTGTTCATTTCTTGCACTTCTTCCTCATTTTTCTTCTTTTTGTTGTTGGGTCCATCATACTCTTCTCGAGTGACCATAGGACTTCTGATGAGGTCGGGGTCGGAGAGTTTTGTCTGTTCGACTGGTACAAGGAATTATGCAGGCCATTCCTTGGTTATTTCCTCCATATCTTACTCAGTGAGTTTTTCATAGGACTGGAGCTCTTCCTTGTGTTCATCCCCATGCGCAGTGATGTAAATGAAGTGTTTGTCTTTGTGGAACTTCACAAGTGGCATGAACCTATGGAGTGTATTCGGTGTCATGCGAGGGAAGGATTCAATGGCCCTCTTCAGCTGCAAGTAATAGGTGTGGAACATTGCATTGGACTTTCATTTCTTTTCCATGTCTCTCGAATACCACAGGGTAGTGAACTTTGAGGCCAGTGGTTCGGATGACTTGACTTCAGGGAAGGTCAATCCCTCTGGCATCTCCCAAGCGACGAAGGCACTGAGAATCAGCAACCAGTTGAAGTGAAACTCGTAGCCCTGGTCCTATGCTTTGCGAAAATATTTCTCCAACTAGTTGACAAGGTAGCTTGCCCAGTTCATTTGCATCCCTTCAACACATTTTCCTGCGAGGTCGATGGAAAACCCCATGACTTGCGTGGGTTTGTTCTTCTTGATGAGATTACCAATGATCAACTGGAAATCTAGGAGCACTGCGCCATCTTGGATGGAGTCTACCTTGTAGCCCCGCTTCCCCTTCTCCACATTGTCGTAGGTGTCCTTTATTCGTTGCTCCAGGGTGTGATCTGCAGCCTTCCCTGGCTAGAACTTTTGAGGGTCAGGTCCCTACATACTTAATATAGTGATCATGTGGATCAACATCATATCCACAGTCACACACCTATCTAACCATATATAACCTCCATGGTAGCATGACAAGAGGAGTTTAACGCATGCGTTAACCTCCTGATGTCTACCAAAGTGGGGTATCTTCATGACGTTAAGGATAGTGGACCTCGCGATCTCCTTAGTCCATGGTTGGGGGACTATCTTTGTATTCTTCCCCATTGTCTTTGTTAAGTATTTATGTGGTGCCAGTAGCACATAATTCTTTCTATCTCCCAGGTTAAATTCGATGATCTTGAGATCAGGGATCAGTCCTAGATGTGTTCCAATTGTGTGGATCCCCTTCAGGAGGTACACAGTGATGAGGGTGTATTCAAAATCTCTCAGAATGTTGTTACAACTAGTCGTTCCAGCCAGAGGCAGGATGTAGTCAGGTAGGACTGACGGGATGAGCTTCGCATTCGCCAAGTCGTCGTGATGCATGCTCCATTTCGCTATCACAGTTCGGGAGGGCCCATATCGACGTGCAGTCAATGGGGATGCTTCCAATCCTCTTGTAGATGAAGCAGGTGTGCCTGTGGACATGACCTTTTTATCCATAAGGTCTATTAGAATCTCCTCCACATAATTCTCTAGTGCACTGTGTTCGCTTGACATACACGCCCGAGATCAGATATCTCAGTTAGGTGGAAAAACACTCAAGGTAAGAAAAATGGGTGGCAAGGTCTCAGTAAGCACTGTGCGACAGCAATTAGTTCTTTGTGGGATCAGATAATCACAATTTGCAAAAGTCTCCCCGGTGAGACATTCAACGGATTAAATAGACAATGTTGTAATGGATTCCTCCAACGAGTAGGAATGCCTCAATCCATCTGTTATGGCATGGTCTCAACACTCCAATGGCAATATTTTCGGTAATAATTGTGTTTCTATCTATTCCAGAGCATCGTTCTAATGGTTAGGATGCCTCCAATGGTCATATTTATTCGCCATGGCGAAGTGCCAGTCTACATTGTTCTGCTATTCCGGCATGATTCAAGTTCTGCAAGCCTTCTTCCTACGAGGTCTTCTCCGAAACCTCGTGTAATTTTTCTATATTTGCTTTCTTCTTGTTGAGATTTCTAGCCTTCATTCCTGTGATCTGAGTCACTAGCTTCCTCTTTCCATTTTTATTATTATTTGTTCTTATCATAGTAACTTCGCATTGTTGAGGGTCTTTCCAAGGGTTTGAATGGAATACCTCTTCTCTTATTATTTCAGGGGTAGGTGCTCTTCTCTTCTTCATGGATAGGCTCTTCAATATTTCATGTGTTTTCTCAACTTTGACAGCTATGTCTCTGGCCCTCAGTTGCTTCGACTTGTCCTCTTGTTCTTCTATTAAGTGCGTTATTCTCCTAGCCATGAAATCCTCTAATTCTTTCTTTTTTTGTTCTAGAGCTTCCTCTTATTCTTCCCTTCGGATCTGATCTTTCTAAATCCAGGTCCTTCCTAGCAAAAGTGCAAAAGGAATGATGTTCTCAACAAACTTAATGACCTCAAAGTCTTATTTCGTCGATGCTTCATGAGCAACCATAGGTACATAAGTCTTCCACGTAGGGTTATCATCTTTCCTTTAAATAATCCTATTCCTCCCAATGAAGGAACCATAGAAGGCTTTCCCAAAATTTCCCAAGTATTTTCTGTCATGATATTCACATGTGTTTCCTCATCTAGAACATAGTCTATGTCGAAGTCTCCTATTCTTGTTTCTATGCACTCCTTCTCTTTTAACATCTCTGATAAATTGATGTCTCTATGATCATTCCGTGTTTCTTTCATCTACAATAATATGGACTCTGATTCTTTTTGGTGTTCTAGCATATTCTTAGTCTCATGGTTTTCTTCTCTTGTATTCATCTTTTCAACTTTAGCAATCATTCTAGGGAAATCCAAAACTCCATGACCATATCGGCTTTACAACAAAGACAAATAGGACCTCTACTAGGGAATTCCTTAGCAAGATGTCACGGTCTTCTGCAACTATAACAAAGAGTCAATCATCTCTTCTTTTAAAAAATCCCCAACCTTTCATGTACTGCGCACTGGGATCACAGTGATGAACCTGCAAAAAGTTCTTTCTAGGATCCGACATCCACTTGTTAGTCCAAAAATTATTTCTATGCATAGGAATAACATATCTTTCACTATTTCTATCAGATCTATTCATATCACATATTTTTTCTTCTAGTTGTGCCCTAGTTTTCATATTAGGACAAGATCTATCAAACATACCTAGATCCATTCTTTCGAAATAAAAATTTCCACTTATCTTACCTTTATCAAAGCATAAATCTTTAAGATCTTACCTCTTTTCTTCAGATCTGATTCCCTTCTTAGCACAGAGCTTCGCAATTCAAGTAGAATATTGTGCACCACAGCAGCAAATCTATGCATAGAGCTTTCTCTTTTCTTCAGTTCCCAGCAATCACAGTTTCAGGGTCCCGATAATGGAACCATTTGTTGGCACAGGGGCAGACCCTGGGTTCAACGCTTCAACAGCACACCAACAAAACCCTAACTACTAGCCCTTTTGGAAACACCTGCGAAGCATATGAAGTCTCACCCGAGGTAGAGGCAAGGGGGGTTGCAGGACTCAAGTGTCTACAACCTAGTTGGGACACAGATATGTGATCACAATACTTGACAGAGAACTTATCCAATAACATTCATTAGTCTTTAACCCCTTTAGTCACATCACAGGTTAACACCCTAATTACATAACAGCACAGTATTCATCAAGATCTAATCACATCTAACCATTCAGCACATAGCATCAAAATAGATCTAACCTTCATTCATATTATTAAGCACTAAGCTACTACATAACATGCATCTAACACACATAAATATTACATCACTAATCATAAATCACATCAATAACATATCAACCACATTGCACAAAGAAACCACAACACAGGATATATGTGGTTCACCCCCAGCATGGGGCTACGTCCACCAACTCTTCTCCCCTTTTATTAGCTTCTTCCAATATTCTTACATGCATAGAGCCACAAAGCCAACTCCACATAGGACATGAGATCTACGCGCACCTCAACAGGTCCTCCTTCCAAGTTCGGTCCAAGCACAAAGCCTTACACAATTCATTACAATCACTTGCACTTAGCTCTACAAGTCTTAGCACAGTCTTGGCACAAAGCCAACCAGTTATGCACTAAGACAATTTGATCACATAGATCCAACTACTACTTCTTACATCGCTTAGATATCTATTTATACATTAGAAAAGGACCCTAAACATGGGTAAACCCATGGGCCGACATCCCATACCTGTTACATAAGCCCTAAACCCAAAAATCAGACAAAAGGGGGCGAGATCTCATGATCTCCGCTTTGCCTGGGTGCTCTATATTCGACTAGCCTGTCGAAGTCCCAAAAATGGTCAAACATGACCAAGGTTCTCCAAAACTTGGTCAAGGGCCAACACTTTGTAATCAATGCAGAGTCACAAGTCTCATATTTCTTCTACACTAGCACAATCAGGCTTCCATAAGGGGAGGAGTTGGGTCGGATGTGCCCCTTTTGAATCATCTCTTGGATATGATTTTGTCATTTTCCATCAGTGAGCGATGATAAATTGGTCCATTAAGTAGAGGTGCATCAGGGGTTAGATAAATTGGATGTTTGACTTGGCAGTGTGTTGGTACCCCAGTGGGTGAGGAGAAGATGTCTCTGTATTCTTCCATGATCTCATCCACTTGCTTTTGCTGCAAATAAAGGCTCTATGTAGAGGTCATGGATGTGGCAACGACCTTCTACTTACTGCGAGAATGGATCACAAAGAAGACAAACTTCCCATTCTATGAAATGACCTTACTACGTTGCTTAGTAGATATTAAATAAATAGTAGAGGTGGTGCTACCTCTGGTATTCAGTACAATTGTCTACCCAAAGTAATAATAACACTACGGGGTCTAGACTCATACACAACATGTCGCTTCCACAAATATGGTTGGCATAAAAGAACATCACAAACTTCAAGGGGAGTAATATCACACAATACCTCATCTTTGAAGGTATTTATGTTGTAGGGCATATGACATTGTTGGATGACACGGAGATCTCATCCTTTTTGAAGCTAGCCGATGGTGTAGGGTTGTAGGTGTGGTGTTTTCGGCAGGTCCAGCCGCTTGACAACCTCTGTTGAAATCAATTTCTTCTAACTTCCGCTATCGACAATGAAATGTAGTAGAGTCCCCTTTACCCACATATGTGAGTGAAAGAGGTGTTCCCCTTCCTTTGGTTCTTCTAGTTCGCTTGGTTCGACTTTGGTGGTAGAGACAGTGGAACTGGGTTCAGCATCGATGATTTGCTTCCCACTTTCTGGATTTGATTCGAAGTCAAAATATGCCTTTGACTCGAAATATTTCAACTTGGCCATGAGTGATTTCTTGGAGTGACATTCTTCGGTGTTGTGCCAAGGGATTTTATGGTATTCACACCATTTTCTCATGTCCTTTTAGACTTCTCATTACCTTTATTGGGTTGCATCTTGGACTAGTTGTCTAGAGAGAATCCATATTTTCTTTGTCCCTTGTTTTGTGGGCTGGGGTCGCATTTTCCCTACTTTGGTTGTTGGGAGTTTGCAGATCCAAACTCTTTCCTCTTCTGCTTAAATTTTTGCTCGATCTTGACAACATATCTATAATATGTACTTCATGATGCGATGTCCATAAACTCTATTTATATTTGAATGTATCTATGCAGACAGACACACTATTTGAGCACCAGATGTCATTCAGAGTCTTTGATACCCAATTTGGTGCGTAGGGTATGGAAAATTTTGTTGAAATTTGGTATTGCCCGATCCATTTCTTGACACAGTATGGTCCATATTGTGTATTGGTCCTCGTAGCTTCCAAAAGGGTAGTATTGTTCTTTAATGGCATCCCTAAAGGAATCCCATGTGGGGGAGATCACAAATATTGTAGATTCCTCTATGGCCCTTTTCTTAGAGTAAGTATCCCACCAGTCCTTAACATGGAGGGTGGCCTTGAGGAGTGAAAAAGTAATATTTTCCCTGTCGAAAAAATTGTGCACCAAAAAATACCCTTCGAGCAGATTCAACCATTTATCTACAGCATCTGCATCTATCAGTCCTTCAAATAATGGAATATCAAAATTTACTTGTACCTTGAAAGGGGTTGCATGGTCGCTTGATGAAGATGTGTCTCATGTGGGCAGTCGTCGAAGGATCTATGCAATGTTGTCCATCAGTTTGTTCCTTTGTCGTGCAAGGGCTTCCTCGAGCAACATTTTAAAAGGATCTCTTGATCCATCATATTTCTTCTCTACCCCCATGGGTTGTTTTCGGGCTCGGCATGGTCGATCTTGCAAAGGCTCAACCGGTTCAAGTCCCAACTTCCTGTACCCAAATCTTATCGAGGACATGCACGAAGAAAAATAAATGAAGAGCAGATCGCTCTAATACCATTGATCTGAATTTGTGAGTGGAATGAAAATAATAATAGACTGAATACAATAACACAAAGATACTGAGAACAAAGAAAGATATCCAGTGAACAATAACTTTTATTGAATAAATAAAATAGGTTGAAATTGTAAAACTGCATAACTGAAAACAACTTGCTTGAATGGTGGTAGTTATCTCTGAGAAGAAATGTGGTTATTGCGTGCATCCGTCTGAAAAGAATGATTACAATGAGGCTCTAGAAGAATTTTTAACATTACTCATGAATTCCAAAACCCTAGACATCCAAAAACCTAACCCGAGGAGATGAAATGCCAAAAGTTATGTGGGCCTCGATGGGTAAGTTGGTACCTCAACTTCTCAGGGTCATAATTTTTTCACACGGCCTCTGTTTTAGGCGTGTGATATCCCATTGGAAATATCTTTTTGAAAAATACACATTATTCCGTCAAACTCTAACTTCATCTCTTGTTTTATTGTGGAAAGCCAAAAAAAACATTGTTTAGGATCCCAAAACGACCTTGGAAGTACCGAAAGATGTATTGACATGAAAACATCCAAAATAAGATAGTTGGATTAGGTGGGAGGCCACCAATATCCACCTGGAAGTTGTGTAGGGATTCAAACAACCCCAGAAGTGTAGAACCCACAATTACAAATAATTACAGAAGAACATGTTGAACTAAAAATTGATAACATGAGCTAGTTGGAATAGGTCGGTGGCCACCAATATCCACCTGGATCAACATGTGACAATGTAGTGATAATTATAAGTTCTCAATGAGACAACATATCTAAGGTCTCTACCCTGAATAGCTTGGTGTCTTTTTATGCCAATCAGATCTGTAAGTTAAATTTATATGATATGTTAGGTCTTGTGTGTACTCTACCCAAGATTAAAAGAAAGGGTGAATGTTAGTCAGTGTGCCTGGACTCTGGGATCTTCAACCTACCTACTACCACTGCATAATTTCTTCCAAAACCATTAATCTCAATTCTTCACAATAGGGACTCAAAGTCTATATGGTTATTCTTAGAGTTCTATGAGCATAGATGTTGAAACAATAATCGAAATATCTCAATGATTATTCAATAGAAAGACCAACCTACCATCAAATAGATGCCAAGTAGTAAATTTGGTTCCAGCTTCCATGAAGATAAAGTAAAATTATGTGTTGAAAAGTATCTCGACCGACCAATGGAAAAATCGACCATGAAATGGACAAGTCAACCAAGAAGAGTTGATTTGACTAGCTAGGTGGAGGTCGATCGAAGTATGCATTAAGTTGACCATATGTTGTGGAATCCAGCTAGAGGAAATCCTAATCAACCAGAGGGAATCCCAATCAACCAGCTAGTAGTTAATTCAACCCAGAGAGGTAGTTAATTCAATTAGAAAAGAAAATCAACTGTGGAGAGATGGGAAAATTGGCCGAGCATGAAATAAAATTCCCAAGGGGATATGAAGTCGCCTAGGCAGATGGGAAATAACCTAGGAAAGTGGTAAATGTCCCATTCAATCGTAAAATTTCATGGGAAATTAGAAATATTCATAGTAAAGTGGGAAATGTCTCGGACAAATGAATCATTTCCCAAGGAATTGGAAAACGTCATAGGAAATTGGAAAACATCCCAGGTGAGAATAATTTTCCTTAGGGAATGTTAAGTCGACCTAGCTAATGTGAGTCGACTAGCAAAGAATTGGTCAGACTAGTCTAAGAATTGAGTCAACCAAGCAATACATAAATCGACCAGCAGGTAAATAAAAACCCAACAATAAATTAAATCACCCAGGGAGAGTGGGAATGCCTATACATACTATGGGTGGTCCATATAGCCTATGGGTGAGAGATAGTGTAATATCCTCAAAATTTAGAATAATTAAATTCTAAGTGAACTTTGGAATAATTTTCGTTTTTGGAAAATTCAGATTTGGGAATTATTTTCCATTTATGGAAGATCCAAATTTGGAACATTTATTATTGTAATTAATTATTTGATGAATGTTGGTAAAATATTTGACTTTTCCAACTAACCTCTTTTATTTTGACACATGTGGAAGAAAAAAAAATTATAAATTAAATGTTGGAAGACAAATGGAACAACCAAGTTAAAAATAGTTGACCATGACTCTATGAGTGGGGAACAAGATTGAGTTACCTAAAAGCTAATTATTACAAGTGGAAAATGTGGAATTTGACTACTAGCAGCCCCTAAAATTCAAGGATTTGTAGAGTTGCAAACTTCCCAAGGAGGGAAGGAAAGACCTAGGCACAAGATGCATATAAAGACAACATATGGAGGAGGCAAGACGTTGTTGAGTATGTTGGAAAAGAAAACTATTTTGTTGTTATGAACATTGTTAGTGTGAGGAAAAGGAATTTATGATCTGTGGATGGTGACTGTAGCTAAGGAGGATCATTCAGTTTTCCCTTATGGACTCATGGCCAAGCTAGGGGGTGAACAGGGCAAGTGAACTTGGTTGTTCTGTTCTATGATTGGGTGGAACGTGGTTGTTCCATTTGGATTCCAGCATCAGGTTTCAGATATGTATCTTGACTTGCATTCCTTGTCAATATTATGTTTGATTATTATTTGTTAGGAATGTGATGGTTCATTATAGTTCAAGGATACTATATTTTTTTAATTCAATTGTGATGACGGTATATATATGTGTGTGCTCATCCATACAGAAATAGTAGAACTATTGTATGATCCTATTAATCATTAAATAGGGTTATATATATATATATATATATATATATATATATATATATATGACATTATATACATTTATATGTGTTCATGCATAAAGAAATGATAGAACTATTGTTATGTTCCTATTGACATTTGAATTATATATATGTTGAAGTACTATTCAAATCTGTACAACACCACGAGAGAATAAATAGAAAGAATAATAGTTCGAATACTATTTTTATTACTACAAAAAACATGGTGATGAACTCAAAGTATCTTACAAAATCAACCTTTGTATTCAATTGATCATTGTTCAAAATATTACAATTGAGGTACCATGAGCCAGACTCGTACCACTTGTATTGTATATAGAATATAAGAAGTATGCATAAGATATGTATGTAACCTAAGTAATTCGTGCATAGATCATAACTTGAATACCTTTCAAGCAAGATGTTTCCTTCATATGATTACCTCGGTTGCACAACGCAAGGAGAATGGATAGGTTTTAGTAAACTATGTTATCATTTTAATGGAAACAAAATATTTATATACATTTATATGTGTTCATGCATAAAGAAATGATAGAACTATTGTTATGTTCCTATTGACATTTGAATTATATATATGTTGAAGTACTATTCAAATCTGTACAACACCACAGAGAATAGATAGAAAGAATAATAGTTCGAATACTATTTTTATTACTACAAAAAACATGGTGATGAACTCAAAGTATCTTACAAAATCAACCCTTGTATTCAATCGATCATTGTTCAAAATATTACAATTGGAGTACCATAGGCCAAAGACTCCATTACCACTTGTATTGTATATAGAATATAAGAAGTATGCATAAGATATGTATGTAACTGAAGTAATGTACGCATAGATTAGAACTCGAATACCTTTCGAGCAAGAGGTTTTTTCTTTATCTGATTACCTCGATTTGCACAACCTGCAAAGGAGAAGGATGAGGGCTTAGTAAACTATGTTATCATTTTAATGGAAACAAAATATTAAGAATAAAGTCAAGGACAATACTTAGCTTGAGTTCAACGAAGATTCCTGGAAATCAAATGTGATTCATGTTGATTAATCTTGAGTTCTAGAAATCAAATGTGCTTCCTATGAAATCAAATGTGCTTCCAGAACTCAAGCTAAGTAATGTGCGAATATTCCTGGAAATCAAATGTGCTTCCATTTGATTTCCTACTTAGCCACAGGATAACCCATGACTCTCCCGGCAAAGGAAAACTATTGCAATCCAAAAGATACAAGTAGTGTGTTGTTTAGAACTAATAGTGTCCTACTAATTTTGTTATGTATTTACACAGGACGAAAGTTACGGACTTCCCCACAGAGGATCGATTTTTTCGTATATATTATCGCTATATGTATACATAGGAAGTAATTTACGAATTACCAGAGGGTTAAATTTTTCCATATATATATTTGTTGTATAATACACAGAATGTAATTTACGCACAAAGGGTTGATATTACCCAGAATGTAATTTGAGGAATTTCACATAGAGTGTTAATGAACATATATATGTGTAAATGGTAAATACAAAAATCCCCTATGAATTTTGACAATAGACAAGTCGTTATAATAACAGTCAACATAGCAAGTCTCGGGATTGTTAGGATGAGTTCTAGAGAATAGGACTAGTAGGGTTATAACGGTGAAAGCAGACAGACCAGGGTTCGACCTTTAAAATGTGTTGGGCCACGAAAGAGCCGTAACGAGTATGGGGTATAAGAAAAATTGTCAACCAAGGGGAAACACAATAAACCTTCAATCCCAAAACCTTAAACATAGAGGAACTCTGGGAGGAAATTGCATACGGAGGTGCAATGATAATACATGTAAATCCTCAAACAGAGAGAGAAAAAAGGGGGTCTCTTCATAGACCTCTCTTTTAGTTTCTACATTGCATCAAAATAGAGGATTCATTCACGAAATAATTCACATAGAGGTCTTAACAATGAAATTGTTACTCACCTTGGTGCACAAAGAACCCTGAGTATGCGTTGTGGTTTTTGTTCATCGTGCACCAGTCGTGTTTCAATGCAGAGACCAAAAATATTGTTACAAGACCAAAGATACGAACCTCACCAAAGATCCCTGGTCAGGTTGCAAACATAGAGACAAAACTTGTTACAAGACCAAAGGGGGCAAAAAATGAATGAAGGTTACCTCAAGGACCTCGTAGAGGAGTAAACGCAGTAGGTACACACTTTCCCTCTTCCATGTGAAGTCGAGGAGATGAGGAGCCCGCATTGGGCATGAATGCCTAAGTGTTATCCTAGAGGGTACGGGATAGTCCTCACCATTATTAAACCAGACCAGGATTAAATTCCACAGACCTGTCATCCATCGCAACGGTTTTCGAACCACTTCATTGTTGAAATATATTAATAGTCGGGTAGGGTTTAATAGGTTTATGTTGCAGTTCTAGAACAAAACCATATTGTTATGGTATATGGTTGTTACACTTTACCGAAGTCTTACATTGTAATAGTATCCATATAACAGTCTATATGTTTAACGATAGATACAATACTATGGATAGTTGTTACACATCAAAATTACTCACTTCAATAGTGTCGCAAGTGTCATCATTACAAGTGTTGTAAGTGTCGCATCTTGTCCACAAGTGTCGCATCTTGACCACAAGTGTTGCAAGTGTCACAAACATCATACTGCCATCTTTCCTATGTCATGCCTCTAACGACATCATAAGGACACTTAGGACACCTCAAAGACTATTTTTGAAGAAGAGAAATCAATTGACAAGGAGTACAAGCTTTTTTCCGCTAAAAGAACCAGTCAAATATGGATTTTGGAGATGAGCGCTCCCCTACCCACTATCAGGGAGTGCTAGCACTCCCTGGGCCTCTTTGGGGGAGTGTTTGAATGCCCTGTGCACCCTTTTCGGGGAGCGCTACCCTTTCTGAGTGAATTTTTGGTTTGTTGGAGGAAATCATGGGACAATCCCCTCAATATCTTAAGGTAGTTGGGTTTGAATCTTGGATCAAGGCATGATATTAGGGAGGATCCTCAACTGAAGGAGAGGAATCCTCAACTTATCCCAAAGATCTCTCAAGTGGTTGGACCTCTCCAAGGTTATATAAGGAGGCCTTCTCATGGTGAAAGGTACATGAAAAAGAATGGAGGTGTGACACTTATGATCTCGTAAGTGAGATGTCATCAAAGCAATCATTGTATATTACTTGAGCAAAGGGGTTGGAAAAGGAGAACTGGAAGAAGCTATTGCACCTTCATCAAAGGATTGTAAGTACTTTTACTTATTCTCATCAATATATTAATGCTTGGCCTATTTCTTTCAAACTTATGTTTGTTCCATATAAGTTTGTCTGCAGTAGATGGATCTATATTTGAGCTAATCTCAGTAGAGTAGGAAGTCCATTGTATCTTTGTTTGTTCTACATGACCTATTAGGAAGCTCAGGATTGAAGCTCAACCTAGAATTTACAAGGACAAATGTCATAAATAAGGTACATATATTTCTTCTTCTCCTTCATATATTAGCTTGATTAGACCTAAAAGGATGTCAGTGTCCATGTTAATCACTTTTCTGCCTTGGCCTTAGGAGTCTAGAGACCAAGACGGAATCCTCTTGTCCGTAGGAGGATTCACCTACAACAGAAATTGGTGACTCCAATGGGGAGGAGCTCTGATTTTTGTTTCCATTCCCAGATCTTGTTTTGGCCCTTTTCCCACTCATTTGACCTTATCCATACTGCCTTTGATTCTTATATTGGTTTGATTTCCTTTTTATTTCATCATGACCACCCTGATTGACTGATTTTGCTTGATTTTTTGAGTTTCTAGGCATTTTTCTAAACTTTTGAAGCATAGCGCTCCCCTACCCTTGTTATCAGAGCACCAACACTCCCTGGTTGTCTTACATAGAATGTTGGAATGCTCTGGTGCCTCTTACACCAAAGTGCTACCCCCTTTTTTGTGAAAAATCCTCTAGTTTTTCAATTTCTAGGTTTAGTTTTTGTTTTTTGCACTTGTTCAGAGTCTCATACTCTCAGTTCATCTTTGTCATTGGCCTTCAACACCTTATTTATGAGAATTCATCCTCTTTTGTTTGGGAATTTAACATTTTCTTTCCTTGCCTTGAAGTCACTCTTTGTGTTTGTTGACCTAGAGTTAACTTGTTGTTTTCTTCTCGTTCATATGACTGAGTGGAAGCTTTTGTGAGGAAATCCAAAGGTCTGTGAACCTTTCCATTTGATCTTTGAGGTCAGTTTTCTATAATTTCTCTTTTGTTTGAGGTTTTTTGGTTCTTGTTTGCAAATTTGGTTATCTTTGTCCTTCTTGTTTATTCACAACGAGAGTGTATTTTTGTTTGTGTGAGGTTTGCTTCTGATTGTTTAATCCTGAAGTTTGATTGACATTAGAAATTTTACATCTGATTATCATTCACATATAAGAAAAAGGACATATTTTAGTGATTGGTTTGGATATTAGAAGGCATTTCTGAAATTTTTTAGCAATTCATTGGATTTGATTGAGAAATAATTGTATGAGGATGTTGCATTTCAGTGTTTGATAGTGAAAACAACTCTTTCTCTTTCCCTCAAATAGTCATTCATAGAAAGACAAGACTGCTTATCATCTTTTTGTGCATTTTTTGGTAATTGAGTCATCATACCATCGGTTTCATTGTCATACACCCTTTGAGTAAAGAACAGCTGCAAAATGAACGCTAATTAAAAATTATCTAGAACATTTTGTTTTTAGGATCTTCCACAAACATTAGACTAGGATTAGCACTTTGGATTAGGCTGTGAGTAAAACTCTCCAAAGTTTTCAAAACAAACATTAGCATCTTGCGATAGGGAGAGCAAATCCAATTGTCGTATAGGATTTCTGGGATCCCCCTCTCACATAGGGGTTACGCACGAGGTCACATTCAAGAGAATTATGGAGATTATCCCTCCGTGGTTCAACTATTTGTAGTGGTTGGATCGTATATTGGGGGTCACTTTAGGGTATACCCATGATTATGTGTGGGAGCCTCTCGAGTTGATTTTGGACTTGTTATCCTACCCATACGTTCGGATCGGACTGTCGATTGTACCCGCCCAGGGGCTGACTGTGAGTTGGTGTCCTTAGTTTCCATAAATATTTAGGTACTTACATGAGGTGACGGTGAAGGGAAGTCTCACTGTACCTGGAACAGACATTAGTCAAACTCGCTCAGGCTCCTTGGAGGGTAAATCTACAATTACTGCATAGAAGCTTGCACCAAGGTGAAAGTTTGTTAAGCAGGTCGCCATTGTAACTGTTCCACCATATCCTAGCCCCTTCTCGACTTGATCACATGACGTTGGATTTCATCACCAACTAGTACGATCATTGAGAGAAGTTTTGTTTGCTTGGTTTTGATTCCTATATTTTATCATTGTATGTTGTTTCTTTTCGTTAGTTGGCCCTAGATTTTCAGCGTGTAGTGTTATTCTCCAAAATTGAGCCTGTAGATGATAAATGTCTTTGTCAATCATGTAGGATGCAAGGGTTGCCTCCAAAATGCTACCAACCCTTACCTCCTAACCCTCCAGAAGACAACTACCGTGGAGAGGTAGAAAATCAATCTGACGTTAGGAGTTTTGTTGCTCCTCCGTTAGACAATCCAGAAGGATCTTTGGTTACAATTGAGAATCCCACTCCTTGCACTACATTTGTGTCGACAATTCCTCTCGAACCACTTTTCTTCGTTTAGACTCCCTTGGGAATGGCATAGACGAGGAGGTCCAACAGTTACCTGCAAGAGATTTTACCGAAACATATATGGGATCCACAAAACCAATCTTTGGTGATGAGTATAGGACTCATGTTCATCCTACCACTGAAGTAGATACAAATCCCACACCTACTCATTCTTTATGGAGGACTTCATCGGGACGTAATCTCTATGAGCATTTTGAATCCTTTCAACAACCCTTTAATCCTCATGACCCTCCTATTGAAACTGGGCCATTTGGGAAAACTATGAATCACCCCATCAAGCAAGTCATTAACCCTATTGTTTCTTTAGCGCAAGTCCATCCTAATGTTGGACTCATCACCTCCACTCATTCTCCAGGCACTTCGATCTCTACCCCCGCTTTTACAAACTTTCACTCTACAACTCGACATGTTTCGCACGATCCTGCTGGGACATCTTTACACCAAAGAATGCAGAACCTTTCCAGCCAAATACAACTGACCGGAGGGAAACCACCATMTAGTGGACCTATCCCTCCTGGAAGACCACCATCCTATGGCAGGCCTACCCCTCCTCGGGGACAGCCCCTTTTTTATGTTCCTCCAGGAGGGCAACCTCCCTTTGCCAGTCATAACTCTGACGTTAATCCACCACTGGAAGGGGGGAAACCTTCGTTTTCTGGAAACCCTTCACAATCCTGGGGAGTATCTTTAGGAGGCACATTTACCCAACCCCGTGTTGGGGGCCACTCATACCATAACCCACAAGGAGGAGTATCAAATCTTGTTCCTTCTAGACCATCTTATGGACAACCTTATCCGGGCATCCCAAACACCACCTAGAGTCCTCAAGGACAACAACCTTATCCTCCCCATGGGCCTAATGTGTATCTACCTCTGGATCTACTCCTTACCCTCCTCAAGGGCACAATGTTTATCCTCCTTATGGGAAATAAAATCACCAGGATTATAATGCTCAGAACCCACTGGGTTATGAAAAATTTTCTCAGCCATCGTCGAATCGTGTTTATCCTGGTCAGCAACAATTGTATGTAGGAGGACCTACTGGTTACAATTATCCACCTAACCTAGTTTATGGTCCTACTGGTGTTCCTATTCCACACCAGTATCATCCGCAAATTAACCGACAGTTACCTTTCCTTGCGACTATGGATCTCCCAGACTTGTCTCGGATAACTAATGATCCTATTTTTCATTCCCCAGTTTGTCCAGTTATTCCAGCTAAACTTCCTTCTGATATTCTGAAATTTGACGAAAAATTTGGAGAAGATCCAAATAACCATGTGATGACTTTCCATTTGTGGTGTTCATCAAACTCCCTCATGGATGATTCTATATGTTTGTGTCTTTTCCAACGAACACTTATGGGCTCAGCAGCAAAGTGGTATATTGAACTTCCACGTGCTTCTTTTCATGATTTCAAATCCCTTGCCATGTCTTTCCTCACGCACTTTCAACTACCTATTTGTTACGAGACGGGTATTGAACTCTTGACCTCCCTTTGTCAAATTGACTCTGTGCATATCTATGACCATATTCATGAGTGGAGGCGACGACGAAGGATGATCAAAGTAGTCATTCCTGACATATTATTGGAAGAATGGTTTACTAAATCACTTTTACCCCTGATCGCTCGCGATGTCGCTATGGGTGGCATGATCACCGAGGAAGAAACCATTTCTTGGGTTCATTACTTAGATTTGGTTTATTCACAATCTGGTACTTTGTATGATTTGATTCCAAATGATGCTCGAGCTAATACCAATCCATCCAATCCATCCTCCTCATCTCATGTGGACGGTGTTATCGGTTCCATCAAAACTAAATCTACTTCCCAGTCGACCACACTCTCCTCTACCTCCCCCCAAACTCAGATCTCTGAGGTGAATGCAGTTCAATCTGCCCCTTCACAACAATTTGGAGGTAAGAAGAAGGAAAAATATAAATCAAAAAATACTAATAACAATGAACAACCAAAAAATCAAGCTCAAACACCTGCTACCAAAAAGCAACCACAACGGAAACTGAAATTCCTGTGTATCATTTGTGGTGATGATCACTACACTCGAGACTGTCCACATCGCAATGAAGTGGCCAAAATTTTCCAGGGAAATTTTTTGGGCTCTAAATATGTCCTAAAAACAACCTCTATGCGTCATCCAAAGGTAGGAATTGTCACAAGCATTTTACTTGTTTCCTGCGTAGGTTCTTACCTTCCGTTTTCAATACCCAGACTCCATAGATACAACACCTATAAAAGAACAGAAATCGTAAAGAGAACAGCAGTTGTTCTATTCAAATGAACAGCACGACCTGCAAAAGGAACAACAATCATAACAAGGGGACAACAGTCGTTACATTGGGCCAAACTAATGTTGAATTAATTGCATTGTAGTATTTTCCCAACTATCTAATTTGTCAACCTGAGGTTTGTAAACTGACGAAGCACATGCAAAGTATATGCAAGATTGAAGCAGAACTAACCTAATCCAATGTTTAAGATACGACGGAAATTGAATTAATCTAGTTGCATAAATGAAATTAATCTAGGAATGGAAAATTTTATAAATGAAATTAATCTAGAAATGGAGAACTACATGAAGGAAAAACATATACAACAAGTGAAGAGTTGAATGACACAACAATATATGTGAGCCCACGCTAATGAAGCAATCTTATATTAAAATAAACAAATCAATATTCATAACATAATAATGAAATCATGAAAACCAATTCCATGAATCAAAGCTTAAGAATCTCTTTCTCTTTCGAATCCTAGCGACTACCATTAATGACTACTCTAATTCTCTACTTGATTACTACTGATTGAATTCTAATTGCTCCTAATTGAATTCTCATGAAGAGAGAGCACTCTCTTTTATACATGAGAGCCTTGAAGATAAGATAACCATCTCATTATTAC